>JANHFL010005812.1:82572-102363 GCA_032468155.1 Oxyrhabdium leporinum | reverse complement strand
GGCTTCAAGGTTTTTATGATCAGTCCAAACCTCAAATGGCTCCTTAGCCCCCTCTAGGAAATGTCTCCATGTCAAAAGAGCCCATCAGACCACAAAGGCTTCTTTTCCCACACTGCCCACCTTTGTTCTGTCTCTGTTAACTTCTTGGACACATACGCACAGGGTAGCAGTTTATCTTGAGGGTTCCTCTGGAGGAGCACCGCTGCCATGGCTACATCACTGGCATCTGCCTTTATGACAAACAGTCTGCCTGGGTCTGGATATTGGAGGATGGGCTCCTCAGCAAAAAGGCGCTTTAAATTTTCGAATGCTTTCTGGCATTCTAATGTCCAAATCAATGGCTGGGCTGGCCATGGCTTTGCAGGAGAGGGCCCAGTTTTCAACAATTCTGTTAAAGGGAGAGATATCTCTGCAAAGGCTAGAATGAATTGACGGTAAAAATTAGCAAATCCCCAAAAGCTTTGCGGCTGTTTGAGAGTGCGAGGGGGTTGCCAGTCCAGCATGGCTCTCACTTTTCCTGGATCCATCTCAATTCCCTCGTTTGACACTTGGTAGCCCAGGAGTCTAGGGAGGTTTTATGGAACTCGCATTTTGACAGCTTCGCATAAAGTTTTGCCACTAGTAATTTTTTCAGCACCTGTCGTACTTGTTTAACATGTTCTTCTAGTATCTCGCTGAATATAAGAATGTCATGTAGGTAAACTAGAACTCCCTTATATAGGTGCTCATGTAGCACCTCATTAATTAGTTGCATAAAAACTGTGCGGGCTCCCTGCAGTCCAAATGGCATGACTCGGAACTGGAAGCTCCCTAGTGGGCAGTTGAAAGCTGTTTTCCATTCGTCCCCCTCCCAAATGCGTACTCTGTAATACGCTTTTCTTAAGTCTAGTTTGGTGAATACTTTTTCTTTTGATAGGTGATTCAACAGGTCCTTCATGAGGGGGAATGGGTAGGTGTTTTGCATGCACACACTATTGATCCCACAAAAATCCATGCAAAGTCTTATCCCCCCCCCATCTTTTTTTCCTTTAAATAGTACAGGGGCTGCTACCTTGATTTCGTGGGCTCGATGAATCCCCTGGTAAGGTTGCTGTCAATGTACTTTCTTAATTCAGTCATTTCTGCCGGTGTCATAGAGTACATCTTTGACTTTGGTAACTTCGCCCCTGCCTTGATCTTGATTGCACAATCTGTGGGTTGATGGGGTGGGAGGATGTTGCATTCCTCCTCACTAAAAACCCCAGACAGGTCTCAATATTCTTTTGGAATTGCGGGGCAGCCAGTCAGCACTTCAGCAGCAGCGACTGCTGCTTCAAGTGAACTGGGGCTAGATGGCAGCAGGGCATGAATTGGATTGGTGGAAAAGGGCCAATGCCTATTATAATTTTCCTGTAGCCATCTTCCCATTTAATCATGGGGGCCCATTTGTCCAACCAGTCAAGTCCCAGCATGACTGGTTCAGTCATCTTGGGGGCTACCATGAACCTTATGAGTTCTTGGTGCTGCCCCAATTCCAATCTAACAAGCTCGGTGAACCAGGGGCTTAGTCTTTATTTCTAGTTGCTCGACAGTGGGGAACCCAATTAGGCATCTGATACAGTCCATGTCTATCACTGCTTCTACTTCTACCTGCATTCCAGTCTCTGGCACCACTAGCTTGATTTTTACTGCAAAAGGGTGAATGACTGCATTCACTATCAGGTCGTCTTCTCCACTAGCTGTTTCCAGGGGAGCCCCTTTGACCAGAGGTTCTTCATCCTCTTCTCCAGGAGTGGGAACCTCTACGACTTGCCATGCAAATCTGCTGGCATCTAGCGGCTTTCTTTGGGTCCTTCTCTCCCTGGTTGCTGTGGCTGGCCATGGTTGAGGGACCGGTGCAGGGGCCAAACATTCAGAAGCTCGATGGCTGTCTCTGTAGCACTTGAAGTTGCTGGCTTGTTGGACTGGAGGTGGTTCTGGTGATCATCGTCACAAAGGTCGCCATGGCTGTGCCTGGGGCTTGTGATGCGGATTGATCTCCCAGTCCATCACTATGGACATCATATACCAGTCTTGCAACTGATCAGGCACCCGCCGGATGCCACAGGCCTTCCTGATCTCTTGGTCGATGGATTCCTTAAAATAATGGATGAGAATGGGCTCAGGCCAGTGTCTGAGGGCACCTGCCACTCTACGGAAGTCCAAGACAAATTCTTTTATGTCATGGGTCCCCTGCTTCATGACCTTAATTTGGGCTTCATTCTCATTTTTCTGGTCTGTGTCTTCAAATCTGGCCTGGAGCAGTTGGACAAATTCATCGGTGGTGTCCAGCTTGATAGCCCCTTCATCATGCAGCTGGGCAATCCAATCAGCCACTTCCCATTCATTCATTCTGTCTGCTATGGCCGAAATCAGGTCATGCTCAGACTGATACATGCCTCCATACCGATCAATGTATATCCAGACTCAGTTGAGGAAGTATGCTAACTTCCCAGGGGTCCCGTCAAAAGTCGCTCTGAACCTCGGTGGGGGACCTGTGGCTGGAAGGCCATGCTGCATGGCTGGAGGCACAGCTGGGACAAGCAGTGACTGGGCAGTAACCGGTGGTGGTATTCCCACAGGCTTTGGGAGTGGAACGGACTGCTTGGCCACCGGTGGCTGCTGGAATGCGGGAGGCAGTTGGATCACCATTGGCTGTTGGAGCTGAGCTGGCAGCGGAATCTGACTCAGAGGTACAACTGGGGCTGGCATCCACTGATACTGGACCCACCCCTGGCTGGGGTAAATGGCCCAGCCAAGGGGGATACATACATGGCGAGGGGGGGTGCCTAGCCGCAGCAAAGCTCTGGTTGCCACCTGCGGTTGTTGCTCATCTCCAGCAGGTTGGGATGATTGCACCGGGATGGGTCTTCTATCGTCTCTGGCCAAATAGAATGATACTGTTGTTGTGCCGTAGCTACTCGTTGACCCCAGGTCCGGGAAAGTAAACGTGGGCTGAGCCAGGACCCATCTCAGCTATTCGACTTGGGCTCGTGGGAAATAACTGCCCATCTCGAGCTGCTCAAACCTTTCTGGGAGACTTGTCAATGAATGGCTCTGCGAGGGGGCAGCAGGCTCCACTCCTGGGAGGTTTCAGTTCCCAACGGCCTTGTTTCTCTTCTCTCTTAGCCAATTTCCCAGTCACTAAAATGTGGCAGTTTGAAAATTTCCTTGTAAATATGGCTTCTAAACCTGACAACCATATAGTTAGCCAGCACAAAGTTACCAAGTCACAGGCCTGCAGTTCCAAGTCTATCAGGAAATGCAACTATGACACTTACTTTCAGTTAGAATAGGGAGTGGGATAGGGCTTTAAGGAGGAGCCTTATTAGTGAAAAAGATAATCTGGAGGGCTGTGAAGACCTGGTTCTTCTCCAAGCATTGGACTAAGATGGGAGTTGAACTATGAAGATGTTCTAGTGCTGGAAGGAAAGGGTATCTTTGATTTTAACTTTGTTTGATAGATTGGTGTGATCTGCCTAGAGTCACTGTACAAGATAAATGGCCATAAAAGTCATGTAAATACATACATACATACATACATACATACATACATACATACATACATACATACATACATACATACATACATGTAAACCTGGTAGGCAGAACTGGGATCATGGTTAGAAATTGTCTATTTCTTATATAATAAATACCAAGAAGTGGTAATCTTCTGGATGCAACCTCCCTTACTAATCCAAGACCATCTATTTTACAAATTCTTTGCAAGAATGAGTATTGATACATGTTAATTTAAATTCTTTGGAAGAAAAGCATATCCAAATGTAAACACTCATTTTTATTCTGATATCAACATACTTGTTTCCTTTGGTTAAAATGATAATAATCACAAAAGAAAATTAGAACCTTTAAAACCTGTTACAGAAACAAGGCACCCTAAATCCTAATCTAATCCTAAACCCATGTGAACAAAAACATTTTTTACAGTTTTACAAATGTCACCAATAGGAGAACTGAATATTTTTGGATGAGAAGCAAAACATTTTCAAGGAAAAAAATAGAAAATCCAATTGCCTTTTGAAGAGCACCTTTGGGTCTCATTGGGCACTGGGTACAAATGAAAATTAGCAGCAAAACACTTTTGTGATTAAATACACTAGTAATGAAAAGTTAGTTTCATGTTTCTCAAGATTTCTATGTGATATAGTCATTCTGAAATTATATTTGTGTTTAGTGTGAAGGGGTCTGTCATAATCACTAACACTTTTTCAGGGAGCAAAACCTTTGAAAAACATTGTTGTCCCTGCACTTTTCCTGGCAAGATTTTTGAATTGATTTGACTTCTGCTTCCTAGGGTTAAAAGAAAAACTGGCACAAGGTCACCTAGTTGGCTTCTGCCTAAACGAAAGTAGAACTTACACCCCAACTTTAGACTTAACCACTATATCAAATTGGCTCAAATTAGTCCTTTCTGATGAGGAAGTTCTAAAGATTCATGTGCCTCTTGAATCTTTGAAATAAACAGGATCATAGTTTCCCATGACAAACAAAAGGCACACAGGTTAAGTGCTCTTTAATAGCTTTACAAGTTATATTACCAGATAAATTATGTTCGCAACTTGTATTATTTTAGATTCATTAATACTTCCAGCCCCATGCATCCATTATAAACAATGCAGTTGCCAGAAATAAGTAGAATCATCTCCCTATAAAATAGTATCGTAAGAGTTGCTTCTACTTCTTCCTTTCCCCTATTTAAGTCAGTTAGCATGTTCCTGCAAATGGGATGGGAGAGGATGGCTGTGCCTCTGTAATTATAGCAAATATTCTATAAGTAGGAAATCCCTGACTGGATCCCATTTATTTTCAGTTAAGCAGATCTGGAAAATGTCTTGCCTGAATTAAAGAGAGCTACTTCCAGTGTCTGCAGTGCTGGTTGCAAGAAACAATGGCTCAACTTGTAATGCAGTAGTTTTACATGTCTTTATGTTAGCTGTGTCAATCACTACCTGGAACATCACAGATAGTCAGTTCATTCCTGTAAATGTGCTCAAACCAACAATTGAGCCTGTTCCACGATTACATTCCATACTCATCTGCATTTATTTTACCATTATGAACAACTATAATACATCTTTGTGACAGCCAGATGTGAATTATTGTTGAATGAAAGACTGAATATGTGCTTTTGATTGCCGTTGGAAATTGCTTGATTTAGTGACTATAGAGATTTTGTTATGTTTTAATATACATGAATATAATTAGCTGCACATGGTAGTACTGTACATTGTACCCAATGAAGTACTGTACATTGGGATGTTTAAAAGATCTCTGTAAAGTTATTTTTATTACTTTTCCTTCCTTTGTCCATGGTTTAAAATGCAAAATACATTTTTGATCTTTGTCAATAGTATAGGATGCTGCATATGTCTGCATCCTACATAAAAATCATTAAAATGTGCACTTGAACAATTAGGTGCAGCATTGTAAAGCTCTTGAAAAAGCTTAACAAATAATCTGGATATTTGCTGCTTAAAAGATTGTAATGAATTTTGCCAAAGTGTACCCAGCTTCCTTTAATATCAGTAGAATTTGAATGCTTTAAAATAATTTGCATAAAGCTTGGGGTGCCTTTCAGAATATGTATTTCTTTTAAGCATATATTTTAAGCAACATTCGTCAGATTTCTGGAATACTTCCCCTAATATGAATTTAAAAACAAACCTGGGCTGCTTCTTTACATTTAAACACCCTGCTTTTCTTAAGTCTCAAAGCAGAGATGAGAGTGATAACAGCATCCTGAGGGTGCAGCAGCAAATGTCTGAAATTGGTAGACTGGGCTTTGAATTAAATTTTACTGAATGAATCTAATCCCTGAAATATAAAACTCAATTTCATATGAAAGAAACAATTCCCCTTCTTCAGCAACACAAACATCTTATAATGTGGGCTCATATGCTTTCCATTTTTTGTATCTACATTAACATATCTCTGCAAAGGAAGAAAAGAACTTTTCCTAGGTGACAAATATTAAGAAGATGCTTTTTTTAGTTTCTCAGGTCAGGCAATATTGTTTGGGAAGAAATGATAGATGGAAGATGGTTCTGTGAAAAGTAGATCAGCTGTTTGTAATTACTGTCCAGTCAAGGATAGAACTTGAGATCACCCACAAGTGCTCTGTACAGTTGCTCTTTTTACACAGACTGCAAGAAAGTGGTCTGTGTGGGTTTAAAGTTTTGGGAGATGTGGGAATAGCCATCTTGCTTAAACCTTGGTTGGTGGCTTTTAAAGGGACACTAAATTCACATATTTCCTTTTCTAATCATTTTAGGAAATTGCTAGTTAACTGCATTTCAGCTGTTAGAAACTTTTAAGCTAATAATATGACAGCACCAAGTGAATTTCCTTCAATCCATAACAAATGAAGTTTTAATTATAAGTTTAAGATATTAAAAACGTTTGTTTAAAATAAATAGCAAAATAGTGATTAAAAGCTTAATCTTAGAAAGCTGGAAATGGGCTAACAATCCAGATAAATATGAAATAAGATTTTGAAATTAATTATAAAGAATCTTTCACATGGAAAATGCTTTTGTTTTGATTTTTTAAAAAACAAATATGATTTAAAAAGGACATTAAAGTGAACTAAAGATTACAATGAAAGGAGAAGAAGATTTAAGTTTGACTTACAATTATGGAACGAAGCAAAATATTTTAACATTGGATATATTAAAGGCATTTTTGAACAATTGACTCAGAAGTTAATTTTAATAGTGTCTTCCTCTACAGATGTGTCTTAAGTATGTCATAGAAGAGGAGCAGCTCTGCCTGACAATATTAGACTAAACTGAAAGTGGATATCTACACTAGTGATATGGAAAAAGATCTTACACTGCACATGCAAAAGAAACTATATTTATTAATAATTAAAAGCAATATACAAACAAACCCATTAAGTGATCTGAATAATTTTTTAATATTGGTTTACTAAAGAGGCTTGTTAAGATTTTGAAGAATTTTGTGAGAAGTAACAAAAAATGAAATCAAGTTCTGTGAAATTATTAGAAGATGAAGATAGAAATAAAAGGAAGGAAGATAAAATTCGATGGAATATAGCGAGGATATGGATTCTCATGAGGGAGGGAAGTCCAGAGAAGTAAGAGGTAACTCAGCCCAGATATAACGTGTGAGAGAAAGAGATTGAAGAGAGTCCCTCATTAATAGTTCACTGAGTGCATTGTATATGCCAATAATAGAGTCCTGAGTTTGGCAAGATTTTGTTTATAGGTGTGAAACAAAAAAGTGCTCAACTTGGAAAAATCACTACCTGTCATTCTTGGTTCTGGATCTGAGAGTTTATTTGATAAAGGTTAAAATAGTCCTGTTGTAAAGTGACTCATTTATTAAGTGAGTTTTGACCCATTTTACATTTTTTTCTTGCCAGAGTTAAGTGAATCACTGTAGTTGTTAAATTAGTAACACAGTTGTTAAGTGAATTGATTTCCCTGTTGACTTTGCTTTTCAGAAGGTTGCAAAAGGTGATCAGATGACACTGGGATACTGCAACTATCATAAATATGAGTCAGTTGCCAAGCATCCAAATTTTGATCACATGATCTTGGGGTGCCACAACAGTCATAAGTGTGAAAAATAACTTTTCTGAAATCACTTTTTTCAGTGCTATTGCAACTTCAGTCACTAAAAATTTCATTTTTTATTTCTTTTCTATTTTTCTTTTTCTTTTCTGTACTTTTTATTCTATTTGTTCTATTTTTTCAGTTTGTATTAGCTTTTTATTACTGTAACTATAATTTTTACAAAAATTACATATATCTAAAGGCAATACTGTGAAAAGGCAATGGAGAGCAAGTAAGACCCTTTTGCTGAATCCCTTGAGATTGTTTATCTGTTACTATGTTCAGTGTTTTAATGAAGATTCAATATACTGGCATATGCCACAATTGTTATTGTGTTTCCATGAGATTTCTGCAAGCCTTGCTAATATCTCTAGCCTTATTTATATAACTGAGCTTTGTTTATCAGACTATACTGGGCCTCAAAGGCCTCTTTTTACCCTATAAAATGTTAACCTCTAGGCCCATGATGGCGAACCTATGGCACACGTACTGCAAGTGGCACAAAGAGCCATCTCTCCAGGCACGTCAGCTGTCACCTGTTGCTGTTCTGGGTTCCAGCGTGCGCATGCATGCTGCCCAGCTGGTCTTTGCATGCATGTTAGCGCTGGAAGCTGGAAGAACAGCTCCCCAGCATGCATGCGCACACTGGAAACCGGAAGCTCAGCTTCCCAGAGCGCACTGCTCTTCTGGTTTCCAGTGTTCCCCCGCGCGTGCATGCTTGCTCCCATTTCAGCACTCAGTGCCGAAAAGCTTCGACAACACTGTTCTAGGCTATTGATATTATACTTTATTTGGTTTTTGGGAGCTTTCATTTTTAAAAAAAAAATATCTTTGAAGGAATCTGCAGGACTATGTTGTTGTTTAGCTTTTACTTTTACATAGTAGACAATCACTTAAATATGACACAGCAGTGTGCTACATCTGCCAAACAAAGCCAACACAGTCATAGGCTGCATTAGGGCATTAATAGAGGTCATGCAAAGTGTTAATACCACTTTATAATGCCTTGGTAAGACCACACTTGGAATATTGCATCCAGTTTTGGTTGCCACAATATAAGAAAGATGTTGAGACTCTAGAAAGGGTGCTGAGAAGAACAACAAAGATGATTAGGGGATTGGAGGCTAAAAATATGAAGAATGATTGCAGGAATTGAATATGTCTAGTTAATGAAAACGAAGGACTAGGGTGGCATGATAGCAATATTTCTATGTCTAAGGGGCTGCCAGAAAGAAGAGGATGTCAACTAGATTCTCCAAAGCACCTGAAAGTAAGACAAGAAGCAATGGATGGATACTAACCAAGGAGCGGACTAACTTAGAACTAAGAAGAAATTTCCTGACAGAACAATTGATCAATGGGACAAGTTGCCTACAGAAGTTGCAGGTGCTCCAACACTGGAGGTTTTTAAGAAGAGATTGGACAATCATTTGTCTGAAATGGTATAGGGTTTCCTACTTGAGCAAGGGGTTGGACTAGAAGACCTCCAACGTCCCTTCTAACTCTGTTATTTTGTTAAACTTGCCATTCTGGTAGTCAGGAATAATCACTTAGTTGAGATTTGATTACCTATTTTCATGAAAATGCACAGGAACCAATTTATTGGACATTAATATTAACCTTAAGTATGACAGTTCTGTCCACCCGCCCATATGCTAAGATGTAATGCTTACATTACAGCTGGGATGATGCTAGTCAAATATTATAAAAACATAGCATCCTAACCGAAACAGCAGAGTGAAGAAAACCTGTGAGAAAACTGGTCAGTACCCTGTTGCATACATGGATCTCCAGCTTGTCTAGTAATAGAAAGCTCCATTAGGCACACAATAGCTAGAAAGCTGTGGCAAATTTGCATATTGTAGTTATGCTTAATTAATGAAATTTGCATAACATTTATACAGAACCTGAATTCAGGTCACAGCTGGTAACATGTTACACTTTTTCTGAGGTGACATTTGAGCTATTGAGAGACTGGCTGCAACAGATTTTTGGATGTCTCCTTTTTGAGATTATTGTTAATGAATATATATTCTATAACATTTATTTTAATAGGGTTCAGCAATTAATCATTTGTTTACAAATGTACCTTTAACTGGATTTTCTGCAGCATACTTGGTTAATGTTGGTTATTTGGACACATTCCAGTCTGGCTTTGATAAGGAAATAGCTTTGATTTCCTTGGGAGTGATTTTCTTATATTGGGAGCGAGGTGGTATCTGTTGGACTTCTAATTTGGTATCCAATTGCTGACTTTATGAGTAATATAGATACATGATTTGATGATAATTCCAATCCTGTTTGGCTAAATATTGTGGGTAGAAAATTACTTCTCAACCTTATGGCTATTTGTTTATGGATCACATATGGCTCTGTTCTTTTATATGTTTTATTTCTTTCATATCTATATGAAACTGGTGAGCTGTGGGGATAGGTATCTTCATTGTGCTAATACTCAGTTATGAAATTATTTTTCATGCTTATAGTCTTGAGGAACCATTGTTTGGATGCAGACAGATAAATAATTTTGGCTGGCAAACTGCTTAATCCAGACAAAACTGACTTCCATTAATCCCCATTTGTCATTTATGGTTGTTTTGAAGATGATTACAAGTTTGGTAAGCAGACACAGTATCACTTCTAGATAACTCCTTGACTCTGTGATTGAAGGATTCTTTGCCATCTTTAGCTTCTTCATTATAAAGAGCCATGCCATCATTACCTCTTTTTTTTACACAATTGTTGTGTGTTTTACAGGTGATTGACCTACAAATATAGTTATAAATTTTATATTAAAAATATGATAGTAAAGTGTTTTGTTGTCAGTGTGTTTTACACATCTCTGACCAGCATGTGATAATGAATTAATTACATTGGATTCCAATGCTGGTCTTGTGACCAGGGTACTTAAAAATAAATTTCTGTAATATGATTTTGTGTTTAAGCTCTGAATTACATCAGCAAGCCTACTGAATATCCTAGTGACAAGAACAACTAAACTGATAGATAATATGGTATATTTTTCCTATAACATCATAACAATTGAAGACTATCCTGAGCAAGCAAGCCACAAGTCTATTTTTGCTTTTAAGCAAAAAAAAAGTTCTGTCTGATACTACATTTTGTACTAACTGAATCTTATAAGCAATATTTATGACCTATACAATGTATATAAAGGTAAAGGTTTCCCCTGTCCCAGTTGTGTCTGACTCTAAGGGCCTGTGCTCATCTGACTCTAATGGGCGGTGCTCATCTCTTTTTCTTAGCTTAGGCATTGTCCAAAGACTTTTTCCATGGTCATGTGGCCAGCATGACTATATGCTGAAGCTCACAGAATGTTATCTTCCCATCAGAGTGGTACCTATTTATCTACTCGCATTTGCATGTTTTCAAACTGATAGGTGGGCAGGAACTGGGGCAAGTCATCTTCTTCTTGTGCCATATCCATCATTGGACATTGGTGATCATGTTGGCAATCCTATTTTTATCAACAGCCGCATGAAAAAGTGCTACTGAGTTTTGACCAAAACAGACCCTTAGATGATGTTCTTCTGCGTGGACTTCATTTGCTTTCAAACTTTCCCTGGAGGATTAAGTGAAGTATGCTGTATTTTTCCGGGTGTTGCATCACATGTCCAAAATATTCTTTTGCTTTTTTATGTTTTTGATGATTTGCCTTGGCTTTCCCAGGTGGCTTATAACAGGAGGCAAGTTGTCAGTGTTCCATCAAAGTTCCGCTTGTCTATTCAGCACTCAGACATGAACATATTCAAGTAAGAATTTATTAGAGAAACCATGTTGGTACATCTGGGAAAAACCTGAATCTGAAGTTCCAGGTTTTTCCTCACTCAAAAGAAAAAATCAAAGATCCATTTCCCAGCCACCACCAAAGGTCACATTCCCCAATCCTCTTTCGAATCCAACTTCTTCTCTCTCCTGGCACTCTTCCAGGTACTGGTCTGGATGTCCTTGACTCTCTTGAAAGGAATTTTGTTTTGTCTATTAACCCCTCTAAGTGTATGAGAATAAACCTCCTCCCTGGTTCCCATGTGCTATTATGTGGTAGCCGCAGAGGCCTAGCAAATATGGCTTCCAAGGCTGACACAAGTTACAGGAGCAAACATCATTGCACGCTGCTCAGGTCTCAAACCTGGGCTGTCAGCTTTACAGCTGACAAACTCATTGTCTTTAACCGCTGAGCCATCGTGCCCCCATCCAATATCAATAGTGTATATGTGTGTATACATACATACACATAAACATACATACATATATATGTTTGTTTTTGTATGTGTCTTGTTGTTATTGTATGTTTAATAGATGTTCATTCTTTTATTTTTTGCTTTGTAGGCTTTTTTTCATTTTTAATTGTAAGCTGACCAAAATTGGACCTGGACAGCCTATACATTTAATAACATCAATCCATCTATCCAAGTTGGATATTACCAGTATATGATTCCTTCTTTATTAATATTACCAGTATATGATTCCTTCTTTATTAATATTAATCCTTCCAGTATTTATTAATTTATTAATATTAATTTATTAATATTTATTAATATTAATCCTACCAGTATATTAATCCTTCTTTAGAAAAATCTGTATCTGGAGAATCAAATAGAATGAACAAAAGGAGTATTAAGCTACTGAATAATGACAATCTGTGATTCAACTGTATAGAAACTGGGCATTTATGTTTCTGAAATTACCTGTGTAATTTCCTGAATCAAGGAAACATTGGCATGAGGGAACAGCAGCTGTCCCAAAATTATCCCAGGACAGAGTCAAAAGTGTGAATGTGCATGCACATAGACACAGTTCTTCTACATGCACACCCATAAATAATATGAACCCTCAAGCTTATATACATCACACATATCTGGCCACAGACAAGGCTTTTAACATGTCACAGAAATAAGTTTTAAAGAGCAGCTCTAATTTTGTTCCCATCTTTTGTTTATGATCCAGCAATTGTAAAATTGTATTTTTCAGCATAGAAAGAAAATATCATACAAAAGGAAATTTACTAAGTATTAAGCCTCTTTACTACTGACAATAAGGATATATCAGTTATCTAAATTAAACTGCAAATTAAGCTCATTAGGAAATGTTTCATGATAAGGTAATAGTGTTTTCATGCTATTATCATAATGTCAGGGTTAGATTGTGGACAAAAGTGAGTTCTATTTTCTAGTGAGGCATTAAATACCAGAACAATGCCTTATAGTTAATGGATTTAGAACCTAAATAACATTTAAACAAAATAAAATCTTGCTGAACTGGAAGAGCCCTAAAACTATTTATACCACAGGCAGTATTTAATTAACATTCATCAGTATTCTACAGTTGCCAGGAACAGTGAAGCTTTAAGATGCATTATTGAACAGTGTAAAGAAATCTTTGATTCTCATTGAAAAAAGAGAGGGCTTTTTATATGCGGAGTTGTTTGTGCACAAGTTGTACATGAAGTGCCATCATATTAATAAATACTTTCTAATGTCTGGTGGGTTTATGCTTACATGAGAGTGCAGAGCATCCAAGTTTTAGGTTATTTAAATTAATGAGATATAAATTCACTTAATTGTATTGGAGGGTAAGCAGGTTTTAAATTTTTGATTAAGTGCCATCAACTTGTTGTTGACGCTTAATAATCGGATATATTTTCTTTATGATAGCTGTATCTGATCTGATCATTAACATTTCTAACAGGGCCCACGTCGCCATTGTAATTGAGTTAATCCATATTGCTGTTGATTTTCCCTCTTTCCTTCCATTTTTCTAGGGTTTTTTCTAGAGAGCTAGCTCTTTGCCTAATGTATCTAATCATGTCACATAAGTTCATAAATATTTGCATACATTCATATCATCAGTGAACCTGGCTTTTATAGCAAGAAATACTGAATTTTTAAAAACAATTAATAGAATTAAATTATATATTTATATGCTTTAGAATGTAATAAAGTTGTCCCTGATATACATATATTTCTATCATTTAAATATGGTAAAGATTTACTATCACTAAATAAGTTAAGGAGCAAAATCTGAATACAATGCATTAAATATAGTGTGATTTTTCTGCAGATCCTATTTAGAATGTAGTCATGGAAAGAATATTAAATAGCTATCAAACCCACTGTGATCCTTACCTAGAATACTTTTCAGAATATAAATTTGAAACTTGTATCCAAATCAGCTGAGGCATGCTGATATATATTATTTCTAATTTTCTCAGTGCAAATCACTACATTTTTTCCCCTGTCACCTATTACACATTTTTCAAGATACTGAAATGTGTGCCAGAGTCCAGGTTTGCAGGTACTATAAGTCAGGGGTGTGAAACTCAATTTCATTGAGGGCTGTGGTTGACCTCAGGGGCCGTGTGGGCATGGCCGACTGGATGGGTGTGGCCGGCTTGTCATCACTCCCCAAATTGCTGGCATGTTTCTTCTTCTGGCCTGATCTTTCCTTTTTGCACTGGGTAGATCGGGCCAAAGCTATGCTGGTCTGATCTTTCCTCTATGCATTGGATATACCAGGCCGAAGCCACACCGGCCCAATCGTTCTTTTTCTCATTGGGTAGACCAGGATGGCCCCATGGGCTGAATCCGACCACATTGTAGGCTGGATCCAGCCTGCAAGCCTTGAGTTTGACACCCCAGCTATAGGTATTATAGTAACAGCACAACTTCCGTCACTATAGATTCCAAAAATATATGTGGATCTTGTAAATGCATGCATATGGGGAGAGTGATAGTTTGTGTAAGCTGCATCATCCTGGCAGCCACATAACATTATCACAGCACCATTTTTAAAAAATGCTTTTCTGAAAAAAATCCTAACTGCAAAATTTAAATCCCATTATGATGTATGACTTTCATAAATAGATGAAAAGATGCTTGGAGAGGTTTCCACCTGAAAAGTTAATTTAGATTGAATCACTCTTGTGTCACACACACACATATACACAAACTTAAATACAGTGAATATAAGCAATTTACTTATTTCACAGACCATAATAACAGACAACCTTGAAAAGTAACTGTCAAACAATATTAGAGCAAGAGTAGATAAGAGATTTACATAGAAAATATGAGTATTTTAACATTCAATTTTTTTTCATGCACATGTCTGCACAATAAAGGTAATTGCTTCAAAAAGAGACAATGGACACATTTCCATTTATGAGGATATTTAAGATATTGCAGTCTGCAAAGCATAAAGAACATGATTTTCTATCTTAAAGACAAAAGAAAGAAGGAGCTCAAGGCCTGGTGATTGCATTCATGCAGTGCTTTTGGCTATAATATGGAAATAGTTTGCTGTTACTATGGTACTTCTGGGATATTCTTTTGATTTCCTATTTTGTATCAGCCCTGGAATTTCCAGGTGGTCCAGAAACCAGGGCTGACTTTGCTTAACTTCTGAGATTGGCTAGCTATGCATAACATGTCATCATGAGTATTAATTGCTGCTTATTTCCAACTTTGATCAAGGAATCCTCAATACATTCTGTAAATGTTTGAGGCCAGAGTGTTTTTTTGTTTGAATTATTGCACTTTTGACAGCTGCAATAATTCTTCCAGCAGAACCACTATTTTAAGTCCAAGTTGCTAGAATACCTGAAGTTCATGTTCTGGGATCACTGTAATTTTGGCCTCCCTAAATTTGATTCTGCTATGAAAAATACCAGGTTTGATAATAGTTAAAGTTGCTGGGAACTGCATTCCCTTCATTTCAGATTGAAGTCATTCATCTACGCTATGAAAGTATTTTATTTATTTATTCAATAAAATATCTTGAGATCAGATGAATAGGAGATTAATAAATAAGCAAGTCTGTCTTGTAATAATATCTGGGTTGGAAGCAATCAAAATAATCAGGATTGATTTCAGAAGCAATCAATTACTATGTCAACTTGCTCAAGAATGGTAAAGTAAGCACTGAGTATAATTGTAGGAACTCATGGAACCTAAACTTCATTCTTTTTTTTTAAGAAAAAGGCTTTTTTAAAAATAGTTATCCCTGATTCATTGGGAAAAAGACAAGATACAATAATAATAAATTATCTAGGCGACTGAAATACAGTGAAGGTCTCATGTTTTAAGTTTGTACAAAATTATAAAGTATCCATTGCTATTACATCATTTTTAAACGCTGCCTTCCATTTTTAAAGTAATGTTGCTCAACCAATGACCATTAATTGTCTCATTTCCAGATCTCACAGTGACATGGCCTTTAACCACTGAAAATATTTCTTCAGAGTAACATGAAGGTATTTTCAAATGTATATGCTAGAAATAAATATGTTCCCTGCCCTTTCCTGAAGCTACTTAATTTGTATTTAGACTTCCCATGTATTCCTTTTTTCTTTGTAAATTGCTACATCCATGACTCAATAATTTAATAATTTAGTTTTTTTTCCCTGTGTCTGCATCTTATGTTCAACATGAAAAATGGGAATGGACCTCTCTGACTGGTGGATGTGGTTTGGCTATGAAAAGTATCAATGGACCTTTGTCTAAAGTAAAAGTATCAAAATAAAGTTATTACCAGCAGTGTAAAATACCAACATGTTTTACTTTAAGATACACAATTATCTGTCCGTAGGAAAAGAACACATAATTCTCTGATTACATGCCATTAATATGATGTCGACTCATAGCAATCGTACAGTTAGATTGTTTCAGAATGATCTGTCTCCAGATTTGCCTTTAATTTCTTCCAATAGTGCGTACATCACTGCTATAACTGAACCCATCCTTCTTGTTGCTTCTTATCCTTTTCTTCTCTTTCCTTTCTACTTACCTCTTACCTACCTCTTACCTACTTCTCAAGGGAGGTCTGTCTTCACATAATGTATCCAAAATATGATTATTTTCAGCCATGACATAATGGCTCCATGTCTGGGTTTACTCACTGAGTTAGTTTGTTGAATAAATCATAAAGGGACTAGTTTGTAACAAACCCAAACAAACTAAATACATTATGGTTTATTATGCTATATGAATCAGACCATACTGATTCTGGTCTGCAAACTGGCACATTTGTTTTTAAAATAGGGGTGCATTCAAATTTGTGATCTTGAACTACAAAGACATTCCATCATTCAACTTTCATCCATCATGTGAATATATTCTTTCATGTAATTTGTTTTTAAGCAGTATGAATTTGATTTATGTATTTTTGTAGGCATTTAGATAATTTCCAAATCAATTATTTAGCTTTTTCCAAGAATTTTAAAATGAGCTAGTCTGTTTGTTTAATTACAGTTATGATATAAACAGTATGTGCATATGTGTATGTGCGATTTCATGGGTGTATAATGTCAATCATTTAGTCATTTCATTTTGCTAATAATTTTGTCTTTTTGACTTTAACCAGACATTCCTGGCCAAATTATTGCCAGTAAACATTTTTTGATAAAAAGAACCATCTACCAAGATAGAGTTGATTTTCATTGGTGCTACAATGGCAATCATTTAATGGTGTTCTAATAGCTGATTTTAATATTTTTTCTTCTGTAAGACAGTAAGAAATGATAGGCACTGTGACACAAAGAATTTTTACTATCTTTCAAACAATACTACTGTTCAGGCCTGTTAACAGTTCTGTCATTAACAATATCTTCGAAATGAAAGTAGAGATAACAACAGCAAATTTTGATCACACTGAAGCACACAATGTGTGTACAGATGTCAAGTGACAATGTCATGTTCAGGATTCCTGCCTGTTAGATCAATGTGTCTGAAACATAAGAAGCATAATTCATTTCTATATGGATGTATAATCTGAGACTTCAGGATTATACACAGTCCCTGAAAGTCTTTTGTATAGAGCCCTCCAAAGGTTGCCACTGAATGGGACAAAAAAATGAGAGAAGAACAAAATGACTAAATATAGAGAATGTGTATTGCTTTTAAATGTATTTGTATTACATTTAAATTAACTTATATCAGTACCAAATCTGACTATTTTAGGAAGTACATTTCTGAAAATATACTCAGTGTTGATAAGGCTTAGCATTGCCACTCAAATGTGAGTATCATCTTTTGTTCCTCAGTGGGCATCCCGGATATAAGCTCTTTTCATAAAATACATGAAATTGGTGAGCTTCTTTATCACTCAACTACAGAAGTAGATTTCCTAATGTCCTGCCTAGGTCTTCTAATGTCGCAGATGGGCAAAACAAACATTCTCCTCTAGGAGGATTTCCTCTGATCTCTACTTTCTGTACAACTGTGAAATGATTGTTTTGATGAGGAACAGAAATTGAAGGACAAAGGGTATATCTAATAACAACTATGCAAAGTATTCTAATTCTGCATATATATTGAAACCCAGGATTGAATTCAAACAGGTTATTACTGCATTTATTTGGAAACCTTTTCTTTTGTATTTCATGTTTTCCCCCTTTAAATTTGTTTTTGTATCATATTTCATTTTAAAGGAAGTTTCTCATAAAATATTTCTTCATCTTTTAGATTGCATGATTGCACCATTACCCTTTATGTTTTGAGGACCATTACAAAAGTACGTTAGGAATTGTATTTCCTAGGTGGTGGTTCTATTATAGACTGCAGGAAAAGTCTTGGAAAGTGGCTATGAGAATGATGCAGACAAACAGACTAGTAGCAGCTGCCTATCATAATCATTCTTCCCCACCTTCCCCCTCTGGGGAAAGTAATAAAAACCTGTTCTTCCGATATCTATAATAATGTCCAGCATCCTATTCAAAGAAAAGGGACACTATACTGATAAAGTCAAATCATCTGTCAAATGGAGCCCCAGTAATTGGAAATCCCAACATTCTTTCCTTCATAAATATATAAAATGCTTGGCTCCCAGTTGAATTATTTCCCTGTTCAGTTTTATTTTTTTGCAAATAAATAAATTCCCTGAGGACATTAATCATTTTGGCAAAATATTTTCCACGGTATAATATACAACAGTATTCAAGAGTCCAGACTCACTAGGTGTCATGTGGCATACATGCTTAATAAATTACTATGGTTGGTTGCATAGTCTGTCAGATGTTTAGGCTGCATTAACAGTTTTATCCATTTATCAAGTCCTTCCCAAAAAACTGGGATAGGCAAATGTTGTTTGGTGATGTTAAAGGCACTGTTGCAGGATGTAAGTTGTTCCAAGTAAAAGCTGTCTTTTGCATCTGAGTGATGGTGATTTTGTCTATTTTTAGTTGCATGTCTTTGAATTTTGTGATATTCTCCAGAACTTTTTCTTCTCTTCTGCTGTCTCAATCCACTATCGCCACTTTTTGTCTGTCTTAATGACAATTGCTAAGTGTGCTGTGTGATGTCGCAGGTGCTTGTTTATTTGAATTCTAAAGTTCTAGAGCACTTTAGCTTCTTCATTTTCTAATACTTTATTTATTTTATGATTCCACCAGTTTTTGCTTGCAGGCAAATGGCATTTCTGGCAGAACTTCCAATGAACATTGTTGCTACTTTGTCATGCCATTGCTTGTTGCCAACCCGTGTGATCTTTTTGCAGGAGCTAACTAGATGATCCACTTGTTTTTTTTAGCTTCTTTTCACAGATGGCATTTGCTGTCTGTTTCTGTCTTCTCAATTATGGTTCTGTATGCATTTGTTGTTAAGGAAATTGGCCATGTAATATTTCACCTTTCCATGATGTCTCATTTCTATTCTTTATTTGGTCTTTCTTGTAAGCCAGTTTGGTTTTTTGTAAGTCTTCATCGCATGCTAGCTTCAGTCACAACGTATGTGTAATATATAGGTATTCAATGTATACTTCTGTTCTTGGGGCAGCAAAGAAATAAGACTTCCCATAGAACAGAATGTAGCAATGAAATTCTAATCAATAGCTTTAAAATGCTTCTTCCCAATCAATATTCTACTCTGTCATAAGCAGTGTTTTCTTAACTTACATAGATTTATATTATCATGTATTTTTCATTTGAATCGCAGCAAGAGAGTTACAATAGATATTTGAATTAAACTGTCATTATTATAAAGTAGGCAAAGTTCAGACAGTGTTAGTCGCTATGAAATGAATAAATTGATAATAAAATACTGCATAATTTATTAAAGCAAATGTATTTTAAATATTCACAGGAGTTTCATTATTTATTTATTTATTTTTACATTTATATACCGCCCCATTCCGAAGACTCGGGGCGGTTTACAGCTTATAA
>JANHFL010005812.1:72327-82472 GCA_032468155.1 Oxyrhabdium leporinum | reverse complement strand
TTGCTTATAAGCTGTAAACCGCCCCGAGTCTTCGGAATGGGGCGGTATATAAATGTAAAAATAAATAAATAAATTCTTAGTGTCCAACTCCCATGCCCATATATCATTATAGGGAAGACTATTGCTCTAACTACCCTGCTTTCTGCATTTGTATCAATATATCTGCTTTTCCAAATCCTATTCATGTTAACCATTGCAGTACAGCCTAAAGTTATCCTGTGTTTGATTTCAGGAGTAGAAGTGCCATTGTGAACACTTTTTAATCCAAGGAACATAAATTCTTGAAGTAACTAAATTTCCTCCTTGTTGATTTTAAACATTTTATGACCATCTGCAACTATTGTCATTGTTTTTCCTAATGTTAAGACTCTGTCTTAATTTTTCACTTTCGTCCTTGATTATCTAGATCATTTTTTTCCAGGTCTTCCTTATTTTCAGCCAATAGTGTTATATCATCTACATACCTCAAATTATTTTTGTTCTTCCCCAATCTTCACTCCAACATCAGGCAGTTCCAGATCTAATTTCTGCATGATCACTTCAGCATACAGCCTGAACAAAAATGGTGATAAAATACAACCCTAATTCCCTTACTGATCCTGAACCAATCTGTGTCTCCATAGAGTGTTCTTACTGTTGCCTTCTAATTAGTGTACAGTGATCTGATAAGTCTGATCAGGTGGGTTGGGATACCAAGATTATGCAAAGCCGCCCATAGCTTATTGTGTTCTACACAGTCAAAAGCTTTTCTGTAATTGATAAAACATATACTGTATATAGATCCTTTTGATACTCATGTGCCTTTTCCATAATCCATCTATATTGACAATAGGATCTGAAGTGCTGTGCCCCTTTTGAAAGCTAGCTTGTACATCAGGTAACTCTTGACTGATGACATTCTACAGCCTCTGTTTAATGATTGGTCAATCTATTGTTCAAAGCACCTGAAGGCAGGACAAGAAGCAATAGATGGAAACTAATCAAGGAGAGAAGCAACTTAGAACTAAAGAGAAATTTCCTGACAGAACAAATATTTAACAGAATATTGCTTGCATGAGAAATCAATGTAACTGTGCAATAGTTGGAGCAGTCTCTGGTATTGCCTTTCGTTACTAGTGGGATAAAAACAGATTTTTTCCAGCACTGAAGAAAATTAAAGTAAATACTTTACTTTTAAAGTAAAGTAAATAACATAGCTAAATATTTTAGTGATCTAAGAATAGACAGTTGATTCTGGGGAAGTAAAATGCTTTTTTATTGAAAAAAATATCACATATTGTTAAAACTAGAGACTGTCATGAGTCTGGAAAAAATGGTCAGCACAAAAATAAAGAAATAAATATTTTTTTTAGTATTAGCTTTGGAAAAACAGACAGTTTCAAGTTACAGCTTGAAAAAAAGCTCTTCAAAATAATAATATTCTGAATTGAAGTATTGATTCTAGATAATGGGAAATCTAAAATACACATAAAATTCTGAATTAGCAAAGGCACAAGCAAGAGATAAGTCAAATGTGCTTATGAGTTGTATTTAGCTAAATCATGAATCCTGTTTTCTTCACTGTACCTTACCACAAAATGCATTATGTTGGAGAAAAAAATTAAACTACTCCTGAGCCTTTGATTTAACAAATGATGTACCGAGATGATAAAAGTCTAATGTGTCAGTCTAAAGAGATCTCTGCAATTCAAGCTGTTGACGTTGAAACAAAAATCTATATCAGCACAATCTGATTTTGCTCCTTGTAGAGCATCTGACAATTAGGCTGGTTCACTAACCTAGGTAATAGTACTCTTTTTCCCTAGAGACTTTCTGAATAGCAGTATCAAAACCACCAGTACTGAAGGGGGGAAGGAACTGCGCCCTATAGAATTTGATTCCACAAACTAATAAAAGAATCTTTAAAACTCAGAGCAGACCAGGTTGCAAATTAACTGTGTTAAATATATGAATACTGAAAATTAGTGTATTTGAATATTGATGTTGATTAGAGGTAATTGAATGATATGAATGGTTGAATGGAACTATAGAAGGGTGGAAAGATTAAGGATAAGACTAAAAAAGAAGTAAAACAATGTCTTGACTCCATCTGAAACCCTACACACTGCTAAACAAAGGCTCACATGGTCATCTACCAAGCTAAGGAGAAACAGAAGTCAAGAAGCATTTGCCCTATTCTCCAAAGAATCATCCAAGTTGTCCTCCCAATTGCAACAGCTTAATAACAGAGCCACCACCAGCAGAAACTGAATAGTACTGGACGAATATATGTGAGAAAGAAGAATTTCATACACTTCATGTTAGTTTCTTTAGCCAGTAGGTATGGATTCTGTCCAGGCCAAGTGCTATCCATCTCTTCATGTTCTGACCTATTGTTGTATGTCTGCTATTGTGATGCAGACAAGGTGGCGGGGGGTTGGAGCTGCCCCATGTGCCCTGGAGTGGCTTAGCTCAGGATGTCCCACAGCCAGGCTATCCATGCCTTGACACCTGCCTCATCTCGTGGCCACGGCACCAATACATCTGCTCCATTGTGGCTGAGAGCAAGCAGAAGAAGTGGGCCAGTGGCCACATGGGGTCTTGCTGGAAGGGGCTGTTGGAGCCGCTGACAGTTATCAGGATGTGAGTGGGCTGGCTGTGGGGGCCCTGAGATAAGCCGGTGCAGGGCATGCTCCACCCCCTGACCTTGCCCCGTGGCCATGGCACATTGCTCGGCCTCCTGTTCCAGTGCTGTGCTGGTGCTGGAAGAAGTTGGCCAGTGGCCACATGGGCTCCTGCACATGGCTGCCAGTGCTGCCACTGTGAGGCAGTTATTGTGGTGTGGATGGCCTGGCTGTGGGGGCTCTGAGGTAAGCCGGTGTATGCATGGGGCAGTTCCACCCCCCCTTGCCTCACCTCACCTCGTGTCAGTGGCACAGTGAGCAAACAGATGGAATGGGTGGGCTGCTGGCAGCACAGGCATTTAAATAGGGCTTGTTTTGGGGATAGGTCTTATTTTCAGGGAAACATGGTAGCTTTACATTCCAAATCCATGCATCTTACTTAGAAGTAAAAGTACCATGTTTACTTGTGCAGATCAGCCCAAGAGAGTCAATTTGGTGTAGTATTTAAGGCATCATGCTAGAAATCAGGAAACCTTGAGTAAGCCCTGGCTTAGCATGAAGCCAGCTGGGTGACCTTAGACCAGTCACTTTTGCAATTCCATTTTATGTCCTCTTTTTTATTCTCAGATCTTCACTACTGAATAGTAATATTGGCTTCTTTTACTTCTCCGTCAAAGAAGGATTTATAGTTTAGTTTTAAATTCTTCTAGTGTGGGATTAATAGGTTTGTGTGTGTGCACCAATGGAGTACCATTTTATAGTTAGTATAATTTGGTAATTAGTCTGAAGTTACTGACCTGCTAATTCTAGTCAGAATCCTAGCGTAATGTTTTTATTACGATTAAGTTTCTATTTTTCCCTAGTATTGTTGCAATCAATATAAACTTGCTTTATTTATAATATTCACACCTGCAGTGAAAATCTTTTCCCTCAGTCAGAAATTGCTTACTTAAACATATTCTTATATGCCTTTCCAAAGGTGGATAAATAATTCCAGATTATATTTCATAATTTATTAAATTAGGAACCATGTATAGCATGGCCTTCAGCAAAACTGAATCTTTGCATATTTCATACTGAGAATTATCCCATTATAATGTGTCCCTGTTTTATAATTATTTACATCTGATGTCTTTTTGATCTTGTTTTGACCTGAGCTATTAAAAAAGTTTTGTCTCATAATATTTCAGTGCTATTATTTAATTTGGAGAAAACCAGAGGTGGAAAAGCCTTTGGGATCCAGTGAGTGCCATTTTGAAAATTCTTGGTTTACGGTGTTGTTTAAAAAATTCAAATTCTATCTTTTTTAAAAAAGATGCATTATATTGAGTAAATTCAAATGATCATATTTTTCTGTTTTAGTAAAATACCTTTAGACCAGTGTAAGGAAAAACTTTTGAATAGGTTTTCTATTTATATTTTCATTACCTTCATGTATTAATTGAGCACAAAATACATTAATTCCATATGGAAAGGACAAGACTATGGACCAAACTCTGGAGGTGCGGTTTTCCTTTATTAGGTGTGTATTTGTGCAATCATTACTGTACGTTTGGGTGCAGGGATAAGAACACTGACCTGGTATTTAAAATAGATGCTGGAGGTTATTGGTAGCTAACATCTTGAGAATTGTCACAGCATAATGCTTGCCTGTGCTATATATGGCCCATGGCTAAAGATTGTTAAAGCAGTTCTGAAATCTGTGCTGGTTTTTTTTTTATGACTTCCTTTGATAGGTCTGACTGCAAGCTCAGCATTCATATTTGTTTTCTATTCAACTACAGTATAGTGCTAGTAGAAGAAAAATGCTTTAAGTTTGGGTATGTGTGAATATGCTTAAATGGAAACCATTCTCAATATTAGAACATAATAGCTTAGAAATGATATCTTATTTAAATCCTACATACAGTCAACATTGGATGATAAGGAAAGAAAATGTACAGTGGAATTCTAGCATTGAAAACTTAAGATTCCTCTGAACAATCTAAAATCCATATTTTCTGGTCTTTGCACAATATGCTAAACTGTGTGTCCTATTAAATTTCAAAGCATTTGTATGGACTTCCTGAAACCAAAATCAAAAAACAAAACAAAGCAATCTCCAAAGCATTTTGTCTTTATTAATAAAGATGCTAATGCCAATTACTATTTTAAATAGTGATACAGTTGTAATTTCTAGAATAACAACTTATGTGATTCATATACACTGCATGAGCTGTCTGCTTATTTTATTTCTGTGATGATTGTTCATTTTCAGTGTATCAGCAGAATAAGTAATCATAAAATAAAAATAATTCAATCAGCAATAAGAATACTGTTTCAATGTTTATTCATCTACTGTTCGACTATTTCTAGTTCCTTCTTTTTTTGAAAGAAGCTATCATCTTTGGAGAAGCAGTAATGTTGGCAATTCCTAATAAAGTGAGTAGGATGACAAACATCACCATTATTTAAGGAAGACACCTCATAACATTGTACTCCTGTCTCTAAATAATGAGTACTGTCATTCTCCACTACAGGAGCAAGGATGAAGTCTCCATTATGTGAACATTAGTTAGGATAAAATATGTTTAGGACGGTAAGTATAGCACATATTGAAGAATTTCTGGTATTTGGCTGTGTATGTGCTATTTAACCAATGCCTCTGTATCGTTTTTAAAATTCTCATACTTCAGAATAGTTGTGTCCTTGGTAAGATTTGGAATACTTTTGTTAAAAAATAGGGGTGAGAATCAATTAAATTGTCCAAATCAATTAAACCAATCTGTTTGGAAATATTGGCTGGCTCTTCAAAAAGTTCCATGTAAGAATCTATAATTGCAGCTGAATTTCTACAAAAACCAGCAGGAAAATAATTAGTTTTTTCTAATTCTTTAAATATTTTAAGAATTTTAAATATTTTTTTAAAAGAATGGTATTTTACTTTCACTTAATAAAAGTGAAGATATAACAAGAAAGACCAGGAAAGGGAGAGGTATTGGCAGATTTAGCTTCCAAGCAAGGTGTAATTTAAAGCTGTTGAGAAAGATGTTGAGGCTTCTTTAATCCTTTACTTCATTCTATTCTGCCTATAGGAGGTATCAGAACTCGACTGAAAAAAATAATCTAACCATGCAATGGTAGCAGAGTTAGAGTATCTCTTTGCTCCAATCTAGTGCCCCTGATTTTAATGATATGCACTTTGTTAGTTGTATCCCATTTGAACAGAAGTATTTTGAAGTACTGCAATGGAGTCAAAAAGAAATTATTTGTGATGCACACTTTTGTGATTCTCCTAACTCTAATATTCTTTATCGAACTTTCTCTTTTTTCCCATTCCAGTTCAGGGAACAAAAGGATGTATATTCTTTCCCATTTATTACATATCCAGACAACTAACTGTCATGTGCAGCAAATAAATTATTTTGTTTTCTTCCTATCTGAAACAAGCTTTTTAAAATAAGCAATATTGTATTTTTATATTTATCTGTATTTTTTTTAGACGGTCTTATGTTTCCTTTTATTTGGGAAATTCAAATATTACCAATGTCTCACATCTGTTGTCAAATATGAGGTTGATTTGTTTTATAGAAAGGTTTTTTTTTCTTACATGTTGAAATCATAGTACATAAAACATCAGTTTCTTGTAGCCTTAGATGTGTATAACAACTATAGTTTCTAAAACATTATTCTAGCTTAAGAAGGCAAATGCCCAGATATTTGAATATATATTATGTAGTAGTAAAAAGAAAACAAGGTTTGTATATATTTAGGAATAGCCTTCTCAGTTAAAAAGGAAAAATCTCTTCTGAACTCACTGATTTCATTCTGATATCAATAACCTTCCTCTTTTCAAGGAAAAAGTATTTATTCATAGTAATCAAAGATATAGCTGACAGGAAAGGGCTAACTCTACCTTTCCTAGCCAGAAGGCAAGGCTTAAATAAGAATGAAACCTGCTCCCTTCAGACTATGATTTTTCACCCTAGTGGAAGTGAGTGATGAACTGCCATGTCAGTTTCTGAAGGGCTTGTCTCAAAGCCCAATTCTATACCTGGACATAGGCTGGCTGAACTCATTCTTTTTAATTACCATTTGTTTGGATCTATCCTATTGGTTCCACATTCTATAAAGCTCTTAACTATTCTTTTGAAATTAACGTATCTATAGTAAAGAGTCACCATGGTGAGATGGATGGCAAAACAAATTTAATAAATGAAAACAAAAAGTAATATTAATATCTAAGGTGTTTTCTGTATTCTGATCAAAAACTTCACACATGGTTAATGGAATTGAAATAAGATACAACTTCATCTGTGTGTGAATATGCAAGAAAGAAAGGAATTCTTTTTAGATCCGAACATCACTATAGCAACAGGGCTTTGGTAAGTGCAATAAGATATTTTTTTTTTGTTAGAATAGTTCAATATCTGTGATCTTGCAAATTTCTGCGGGAAAGTAAATATTCACACATCAGCATTTATTACACTGACTTATTAATAGAAGTTTATATGTCAATTCAAAGTCTGACCTATGTTATTCTGCATCCACTTTTGAATCCATTTTTATTTAGGACTTTAAAAATATTTTTATAAGACTACAATATAATGAAACCAGTGCCTCTGTAGTTATATGAATTTTATCTTGTTTTCATATTAACTTAAAATGATTAAGAAACATTGATGGTCAAATGCATTCTAATACACCCATTAGTCTGTTGGTAAAGATTTTACAATTTTAGATTATAATCAGAAAAATTCCATAATTTTTAAATTAGATCGTTTCTCACTTATTTCCAATGTTTAATTATCTCTCTCTAAAAATATTATTGAATATTATTCTGTTTTCATCTCATTGTGTCCCTTTATAAGTTTTAGAAAAATATTATTTGTAGATGATAGTTCCTTGATTAGGATATTTTTAGCCATCAGTAGACACTCAGGGATAAGCCAGATTTACATACCATTCAAAAGAAGCAATAAAAAAACTTAAAAGGAAACAAAAAGACCAGAATGGCTCTTCTCCAACAGTAAGCTCAGATAAGCAGCAATTAATACAAGGTAAACAAAATATGCTGCTCAAGGACCTACCAAGGAGAAAATCACAACTCCATCAACACTGGTAGGGCAAAGCTGCTGGGATGGGAATAAACCCCCTCATTAGTACTGATAATGTTACCTAGTTGGGTAATGAAACATCTGCAAACAAATATCCAACATATTGGAATTATTCAAAACTTTATATGGCACTAGGCAACACATGCTCCACTGGGTCATTGTTTCAAAGATATTTCCTTACCTAACCAGAGAAACAGAATCATTGTTGGGCAAAAAAGCAGTGGGAGCGGGAGTGACTTCCGACTTCCTGCTGATTTCTCCATTGACTTTCCTTGTGGGAAGCTGACAGAGAGCATTGGAAATCTCACTCACTCCTTTTCTTCCCTCACTTCCTTTTTCATTGTTTCTTCCAGCAGACAGACAAGCAAGCAGATAGGTGGCTGCTGCCGGGGGAGAGGGAGCTAGGGATTGGAAGACAGTCTGAGAAACTGACACAAAACATTGAAAATGATATAACTGCAGTAGCAGGCCAGCAGCCAGTACCACTGAAGCTGCCACAATTTCCCTAAACTTCTTTTTCTTAGGATCCTGGATTTTGGACACATTCTGCAAGTTAGCCCATTTGAGGGACCTTGGTTCAAAAATTATTGCTACATGATGCACCCTTAAACCCAATTAAAGATCATGACAATAAGAATTTTAGTAATATATGGATTTAGGATTTGGAAATAGGTCTAAGAACATGAATTGATGTGTCAACAATAAATTGCAATATTGCTGAAGCTAGGCAGGTATAGAGAATTATAGAGATGACTTTGAAAAAATATGCAGTAATTATTGTGAAAACTTGAACTTAGCTTGGAAAATAGGAAGACATAAAACTAGACTCAGGATTGATTTAATTTGGCATAAGAAGTGAATGAGAAATATTGTAACACTTTCAAGATCCACTTATTGTAGCCTATATTCTACATTCTAGTATTTCTTGTGGTATCTGTTTCCTCCAGTTTCTACCATAAAAGATTGACAGCAGACTGTGTATGTTCAAAATTTGGGACACCAGTAGGAATGTCATCAGTGTGTAATAGGCAATATTTTGGGATTGCAATCACTGGGGGTCCTTGGTGCTCTTTGAGCTCTCTCTTGTAGACATTTAATTACCAAACTGGGTGATCAGTGATGTTACCTAATTTGGTAATGAAATGTCTGCATGAAAACAAACAAGCTGTCCTATACCATTCCACATGCACATTTACAACACAAATGAAATAAGTGTGTTTATTTCATACAACCTACTCCTAGTCACCCAAGTCCAAACTCTGGACAGAGTCCTGGACAGAACAAAGGCAATGGGAGTAAAATGCACTACAGTCTTTTCTGTGCTGGCAGCCTAGGAACAATAGTGGCAGGACAGTAGCCCCCACAACACTTGAGTTCATGATGCAGCAATGGCAAACATGGCTTCAATGGGTTCAATGGGTCCAATGAAGGCAAAATGATTTCAACAGGTACTCAATGAGGGCAACTTGGCTTCAGTGGGTTCAAGGCAACAGCTCAAGAGCATCCATAAATCAATGAATTACAAATAGTTGTCTGTGATAACCACCAGGTTCCAAAGGCGTGGACTGGTGCACTTCATTATATGGGGTAAAGCTGCCTCTTTGCGCGTGGTCTTGCCAACCTCTGTTGCATCTCTCTTATCATCTGAACCAGTGCCTGAGAGCTCCATCACACAAGCTCAGAGAGCACCATCAGAGGGACCACTATTTAACCCTGAGCCACAAATATTTTCTTCTATTGATAGCAATCACTTTACTAGGGTGGGCAATCTTTTGGGGCTTCAATCACATTTAAAAACTTACAGTGGGTGATTTACAAAATGAATTCCACAGGAGATTTGCCTAGTCAGAAGATGATTTCTTTATGTGCCTCACTACTCATAGTAAAGCCATGGTAATTTATTTATTAAACTACACCTCCATCTCAGTGTGCGATCTCTCTTTGGAGAGTCAAATACATTCCTGAAAGTCAGTATGATGTTAGAGCCTTTGGAGCATGCCAACTTCCTACTTTAACTTTTTATTATAGATAGTTTTTAATGATGGTAATTGGTACCAGAATTTCTATCACTAAGCAATATGGCTAGGTTCCATCACTAACCTAACCCCACATTTATTAGGTGAGGCAACTTCCTGCTAGCTTCTCACAATCAAAATCAGTGGGGAAGCTAGCAAGAAATCGTAAGTCCAGTTGGCAGTCAGGGAAGTGACTACTGCCAAGTGGGAAGGGGTGAAAGAGGTAAGATGAGGAACAAGAGAATACATGCTGGGTGCAAGATGCACAGTATGAGTTGGGGCAGTGGTGAAATGTAAAATTTTCCACTACCGGTTCTGTGGGCGTGGCTTGGTGGGCGTGGCTTGATCATGTGCCTGGGTGGAAATTGTGTTTACACAACAGTGGAAAAACAAAGAGATCCCTGCAGATGAGAATGTAATTAAAATATTAG
>JANHFL010005812.1:26789-53113 GCA_032468155.1 Oxyrhabdium leporinum | reverse complement strand
CTTTCTTTCTTTCTTTCTTTCTTTCTTTCTTTCTTTCTTTCTTTCTTTCTTTCTTTCTTTCTTTCTTTCTTCTTTTCAAATAATTATAACCTATTTCTGAGGTCTCACATGTTTTAATGTGAAAGATCATAAACAAGAGGTTTGTTTTTATCCAATGCTTTATTTGGAGCTTGTGACCTATGATTCAAAAGGTTGTGGATGTTTTAATTGGTCTGTCTCTCAACTCAGAATAAAATGTACCATATAATATTTCCAAAATACTACTAGGGAATACCTGGTTATTTATTTGAATGGTTGATTTAGATCCTACCCCCCTACTACCCGTAGATATAATACCTTCTTCTTCTATTTTTGCCCAGAAAAATCCTGTGAGAAAGAATAACTGCCATTCAACCATTGTATGGCTTAAAGTGGAGTTGAATCTGGGTCTCCTATGCTAGATGAAAATTCTTACCATATAATATACAGTTCCACTTTTGAGATTATGCTTGTATATTATTCATTTTCTTTAATAAAAGATTACAGTAATTGTAGAAATGTACATTTCATTAAATCAGTAGAAAAATGCATTGGTTACCATTTGATCAGGGGCACTGAGGGATCAATCTGATCTCCCAAAGTGATATCAGTACCTCAAAGGAATATGGTAGAAGCCAATCAAAGTAAACACAAATGTTATAATTGCTACAAATAAAAAAACCACACCAAACAAACCATGGGCTACTGAGATACACAGAATGCCATTTACACAATATTATACATCAGTTTACATACATAACAACTGAAAATGTTATAATCACAAATTGCTTTGTAAACTCTACTCTTATTAAATTAGGCAATCACATAATCAAACAGAAACAAGTAATGTTATAACATAGGAGTGTTAAACTCATGGCCCGTGTGCCAGATCAGACTGCAGGGTGTTTAATCTGGCCATGGGGTTGGCCTTGAAATAGCAAAGAACTGTGCCGTGGTGCCTTTGGCAGCCCAAATGGGGTGCAGGGGGCTGCGTGTGCCTCCCCCTGCATCTCCCGCAACTTGTTTTTGGGCTGGATGGCCTCCTCCAGTACTCTGCTGTCCAAAACAGGGCATGGGAGGGCCCGAGTGTGGCAGGAGGTCATCCAGGCTGAAAATGGGGCACGGGGGGGGCTGCACCTGGCCTGTGAAAAAGTGCAGTGCTGATCCGGCCCTTGAAAAAATCCAGTTTGACACCTCTGTTATAACATATTGAAAGAATTTAGGAAGAACTTGTAGAGATTCTTTCTGAAACACTTTTCAACCCTATGTCAACAGTGGCATCTGTATTTTTACAGCATAACAAAGTAAGTGTGTGTGTGTGTGTGTTTGTGTGTGTGTTTCTGGTCTACTGTCATTTTGTCTTATATTTGCTGATAAGAATGATTCAACTCCATGTGCAAAAACTTGGACCATTTGAAAATGAGTTTCTGCCTAAGTGGAGCTATTTAGACAAGTTTCCTGGTTTTTGCCAATTTTTGTAGTATGTTATTTTAAATACATGAGTCTCTTCTTTTCAAGGAAATACAGTATTTGAATATCAAATAAGGATAACTAATGTATTTCATCTTTTAGGATATTATGCTATTAAATGCAATGAGAAAAAAAAAGTAACTAATAGGCTAAGACAAAAAAGTAACAATAGGCTAAGACAGTTTGCAAGGTAGGCAAATAGGTGTGGGATTAAAGAATTAGACTATTATAATTCAACTCATTGAATCAATATGTAAAATTGGTTGGACTGTTTTCCCAGATCAAGGGAAAAAAGAAATATTTATTTAATTATGAGTTTTAATTTAAAAGAACAAGTAGCAATAGCACTTAGACTTATATAGTGCTTTACAGCCCTCTCTAAGTGGTTTACAGAATCATGATATTGTCCCCAACAATCTGGGTCCTCACTTTACCAACCTCAGAAGGATGGAAGGCTGAGTCAACCTTAAGCCGGTCAGAATCAAACTCATGGCAGTGAGCAGTGAGCAGTGAGTCAGCCTGCAATACTGCATTCTAACCAGTGCCACCATGGCTCTTTGTAGTAGAAGTACCTTCCTGCAGAAGTCTGTTCTCAGAGTAACCAAACAACTGCCCAAGATGTTCATTAACCTCTATCTCAGAATCACCCACACTGCCATCAACATTAACCTTCATTCTTGGCACAATTCTAATAATGTCATATCTCATAGGTAACTAGGTACATTAAATACCTATTCATTTTGGCAGAGATTTTCAAAACATCTATATTTCTTCTTAAAACCTAATAGAGTTTTATGCATGAAGACTAGAAACGTTAATTTGAATAAACAATTTGCTATTAATTCACATTGGTAAAGTTATACACATGCCTTAAAAATCTATTGGACTTTATATTGCCTGGATAGCTTTAGAAGTAATTATTATAAGAGAGTGGCACTAAGACATAATTATGACTCTCAGTTGTGAACTTTTAAAACAGACAAAAAATCATGTTTGTCTCTTTAGTACAGAGAATAATAAGAATTATAATGACTATTTTATAATTATAATTTAAAATTATAATGACAGGTTTGACAGGACAAGGTGGGTTTGTTTAAATCCTTGGTAGTAGAACTTTTGAATAAAAGTTTAATGACTAAAAATTCTTTTGGAATAAACACAAAAGGGTGTTTAGAACTTTGTTTTTCGAGAGGTACAAATTTTTGGAAAGTGCTTTTGTTTCCAATTCTCTTAAAAACATGATAGGAGGAGGCTTTGGAAGTTGGACAGTAAAGGGAACCAAAAGGAATTAAAGATTACAGTTAAAGGAGGAAAAAATTTAAGATGTATTGATACAAAATGAAGCAAACTGTTTTAACACGACAACCTGCTGAAGGATATTTTTGAACAATGGAATAAGTTCATATTGAGAGTGATATATTATAAAATGATTATAATAGATAGACGGTGTATAAAAGATGTTGTGAAAGAGAACCAAGTTATATCTGAAAAGAAGTAAAGTTCTAGGACATGCTTTTTCTTTAATATTTTGTTTACTTTTTTGTCAAAGCACTTTTTACATGTTCTTTTTTCTCTTTAACAATATATGCATCTCTGTTGCTATTATTTTTGTGTTTTGGTCCTTTTTTCCTTTTTTATCAATTAACCAGCAATAAAAATAAACAATTTCTAGTATATTATTTGAGGGGAATTAAATATCAATATTGCCAAAAGTAAAATGAAGGACTATATAGTTAGTTTATGTGATCAAGGTTAAAATAGATATTTTGTTATCTCTGGTGCCTCTTAATGGACATTTGCTGATCTGCACTGAAATTATTTTGTTTATAGATAAAAGATAGAGTATGGGAAGAAGAGATCATTTACTTTAAGAGAAGGTGATAAACTAAAATTGTTTATACTTGTGAGGAAGGTGGGAATTCACTTCTTTCTACATCTGTTTTTTTTCTTTATTCATTTTTTCTCTTCTCTATTTTTCTATTTTTTCCTGTATTTTTGTTGTTGTTTGTATTGGTTTTTATCTTTTTAATTGCATTTTAATTGAACTAATATGTATAAAAATTTAGGGATATAATGTATACCAACATTATAATATAGATAATGTATTATGTCTGCTTATAATGTCCAACTGCTTATTAATTTGGTTGGAAGATTTTTAAGGAATTTAAGGGAAAATATACAGTGTTTTTAATAATTAATAGTGTAGTTTTTTGTCCATTTCTTCCAAGAAAAATCAAATGCTGCAACACCAGAAATGTATCCAAATCTACTAGATATTTACAGAATATCTAGTAGATTTGGATAAATTGAATTTCTATGTCTAAATATCTAGATATTTATAGAAAAATATGGTAAAAATCTAAGAGTTACTTTCATTGGCTCAGTAAATTAACAGTGGCTAAAGATTAATTGACCAGGAAAGTTTTACAATCTTTTAACTAAACCATTTTTATTTAAATCAGCATATTATTTAAGAAGTTGCACCTTCCTGTTAGAAATATACTTCTAAACTGATAAATTATTCAGTTTTGTTTTGTGTTCCGTAAGGCTTTTTTATTTTGTTTCCAATGTTTTGTTGATCAGTGAATGTTCGAATAGAATATGATTTTATTTGATACAGTATTTCTATGTGCAGATCCGAGCAGCATAGCTTTTTGTAATCGACAGATATAAAATTGTGTCATCCAATATTTTTGGTATGCCACCTAGTGTGCTGATAATCACTTTATACCATAATCATTTGTTTTTAATTTTCTTAATTCAGATCTTAATACTTTGTGTGATCTTCACCAATTCTTTTGTCCTCTATTCCATTATCCCCTGGTATGGCCACATCAATTATCCATACTTATTATTATATAAAATCATCTTAATTTGCCATTTATGAATAATTACGAGTTTTTCAATGAAAGGAGAAAAAGTCTTCTCTTATCAACGGGGCAGTGACAATGAGCACCTGCACTCCAATATTTACCATACTCTATTCTACTTGCTTGATGATGTAGTGTACTAAGCCTTTCATAAAATTAGTTGAACTGAAATGAAGCAGAAGTGTGCTAAATTTGCGTCTCTGATCTTTGAAGATAAAACAAACATGTAGAGAAAATTAACTTTGTGACTTGAGAACCATTAATAAAATGATTGTGCATAATTTTATTTCTTCCTCTATTATGAAAACCTTTATTGATTGTATTAAATAAGGAGAAAACATTTTAATCATTGATTTTAAAACATTGCAGAAGATGGCAATGACCAATCGTTTTCATACTTTTTCCAGGAGAAAAACATGTTTGTATCCATATGATCACCTGGAACTGATCTTCACTCATGGAAAACTCTCCTTGTTATTTGCATATAAAATTAATATTTATTTGGTGAAAACTGCTCTTCGTCAGCCTCAAATAGTTCATTATAAATAATGCTGTGAAACTATTTTGAACTTTCTGGAGAGATGTAGAGTAGGATAGAATTTGCACTTTTAGTTCCGTAACCATGTTTCTTCCTCTACCATTGTTCGTTTAATATTCCTAACTACAAAATCTTTCTAACTACTGCCTTTCAGTCTTTGTATTGTTGACAAACACAATCCAGACTTTCCTTCCCCATTTTTACTATACTGATAATAAATGAAGTTGACACATGTCATCATAATATCTGGAAGGCCTGTTCTCTCATCTTTGTCTATTCATTCTGGCAAAATGAGACTTGGAGTTATGCATCAAGAGGGCTTTTGCCTTAATTTTAAGACATTTTTAGACATTGGTTAAATGCACTGCATCTATTCATTTCTTTCAAGTTCAGGGTGACTTTAAAGTCATGTTTGAGAGAGTATTTAAGGACATACTGAAAAAAATGTGTACATAATTTTGGCAGGAGGACACAATCTTGTCTAAGCCTACCATATCTGCAGTATAATAGCACAAATAACCAGTAGATGCAACAAAGAGATATAGAAAGTCTCTTTGTTGCCTCTAGTGTTGGTCCAGTTTTTTGCAGTCATGATCAGGTACATAGAACATTGAATAACAGAGTTGGAAGGGACCTTGGAGGTCATCTAGTTAACTCCCTGCTTGAGCAGGAGACCTTATACCATTTCAGACAAATGACTGTCCAGTCTCTTCTTAAAAGCTTCCAGTGATTGGATACACAGAAGGCATGCCATTCCACTAGTTGATGGTTGTCACTGTATATAACCTTGTTTGAGTCTATATATTCAGATAAATTGAAGCATTTAATACTTTCATCTTCAAATTAGTCAGAGGCTGGCCTAAAAGATTTAGAAAAATTAAATTTTATAAAGTTGTCTATATTTTTATCATATTTTAATGTTTAAACAATATAGAGCAATCATAATTCCTTAATCTATTTTAAGAGGGAATTTGAACTATTTGAATATTATGTCTCATGAATGGGAAATATATCTATCCAAATGGTTTTGCTATCTGCTTCTATTTAGTAGTTGTCCAGAAATGCTAATTTTACACATGACACTTTGATGTGTTTGTTATATAAGTCTCAAACAGCTGTAAAGTGTCAAAGGGGCTCCAAACTCTACCTTATCTGTCTCCGCTGTTATTGAGTGATCATCTGGATTTGCAATCCAGATATGGTAATCCTAAACAAATGAATGCATATTTTGATATATCAATGATGGATTATTATGCTCTGTGAAATATATCGAATGTTGTTCATTAAATATATTGCTTTTAATCATTTCATTTTAGGTATAATATATGAATGGCATTTATTAATTCTAACCGTTAGTTTATTCTGTAATAACAATCCCTCTAAATATGGTCAGCATGACATAACTGAATGCAATTCTATCAGTTAATTGAGATGTAAAGCAATATAAAGCTACTGTAAATCAGGCAAAGGTTAATAATGAGGGAAATAAAAGTCTACTTGCCTTGAAAGATAAGTAAATCACATTAGGTAATGAGTTTAGTGGCAATAGAAAAAGTCCTGCTCAGAGGTACATCTAAGTAAAAGGATTTGGATTAATACAATCAGTCTTATCTTGCCTTACCTGCTTTTTTAGATATATTAGTTTTCTGCTTGTTACATTGGACCTCTTTGTGCCATTCATATAAAATAGATTTATGCCAAATTTATTTTATGTGAATGGGAACCTACATGTCCCAGCATTCACCAAAATTTATCATGTTGCCTAAAACATTCTAGTAGGATAATATTTAAAGTGACTGTATATGAAATGGTTATATTTGAAGATCTTTCACAGCCAATGTGTTGCTGATGATCATATCAATGGTGTTTACAGATCTACTTTTATTTGTTCACAGACTTGTGTCACTAGAAAGGGATGTAGGTTAACATCTATTGTTGCTCATTCTCTAAACCAAAAGATATATTCATTCGTTTATTCATATACATCTTCCCAACTCAAGCTGTTTCATAAGAATTAAGGTAGAAAATCCAGCAATCATGGTATTTGGTTTTATTTGATTACACCCAACCGCTTTTATAATTTACATCAAGAGTCCTAGATTGGTACACTTCTTATGCATCTTGGTACTGTTTTAGCTGAGTGCCATCACATCATTTCCTTTTGAAAACTAGTTCATGTTTGAAAAATGTCTCCTACTTTTGTTGAGTTTTTCCCCCCAGAGGTTTCTATTTTGATATTTTTCCAGAAGCTGAATAAATCAAAATATTTCAGAAGAAATCTTTCTGACTTTTTAGCTTTCATCTTTCATGCATTTCCAATCACACCTCCATACAAATATACAACCATGTACATGTAAACACAAATCCATACATACATTCTATAGGGTTAGTTTGCAACAGTTTATTGAACAGGCTAAATACCCGTTAAATAGTCATTCCATAAGCAAACTGCATCTGCATTTTGACATTTCTTCAGTTACTATATCTACACCTAAGTACTATTTTTCAACATTTTTGCAACACTCATTACTTTCTTTTCATATTTTCTGTTGGGGACACTTACGTTTATAGTATTTGTTTCAATTTTACTCTTCAATGTATCATTATAATTCCCATAGCCATGTCTAAAATACTGCTTCTAGAACTCTCTCATTTGAGATTCATGCTAAATTATTTCATTCCTTTTATTTTTAATTCTGTCTACTCTGCTAGAGGCTATATATTACCCCTCTTCACCCACATATGAAATACATTTTTATATCCATTAAATTACTAAATTTTTATGACACTCTGTAACATTATCATTTTCTCTCTGTTCCAAGCAGCTTCCAAATATTCTATTAGTAGATTCATTTATCTTCTAATATGTTTTCATATAAACTTCTCTCTGAAATAATTCTACTTCCACACTTACTTCTACTTCTTGTGTCAGTACACTGTATATTCTCCCTATTTAGTAACAGCATGCTGACTTGCAAAGAAGTATCTAGATTAAAAACCTTAGCTTGCACAGAATTACCTGAACAAGTTTGGTGTGATAAAAAATGTGCCAAATGTGGCTAATATAGCCATTACAATTAACAGTGAATATTGCATCTGGCATGGATATAATTAAGACTAGTAACCTAATCTATACCTTTTGTTACCAACAAGCTTTATGTGAACAAGTCAATTGATTACTAATAATAATATAAAACTGTAAATAATGTTAGAGTAGAAGATTCTGGTCCAAGCAGTATGTGGCATTTAACTTCAGATCACAGCCATTTTTGGTGGCTGTTTGATTTAAGGAATGTTACTCCATTTTGAATCTTACAATATGTTTTCTGCTTCAGACACAATCTAATGTGTATTAAATATATAGGAAAATTGTGATAAATAACAGGAATAAAGCACTGTTATTGACTAACTGTCTAGTGTACACCATAGATATATTTTCTTTCTCTTCTGCTCGGTAACCAATAAATTGAATGATAGAAGAGGTAAAAGGAAGGGCATACACCTCTGGCAGCCTTTCTCAGATTGAAATAGAATGATAAAAGAGCTGGCCTGGCCTTGCCTGGCATCTCAGTCTGTACAAGGAAGTGGCTATTAACTTAAAAATGAGACAGGAGGAAGAAGATACACAGGTTATTCATTAGACCTTTCGATAGGCTCAGAATCAGAATGCAAGACAATTTGAGCAAGGGATACAATTCAAATGATACTCTCTGTGGAAATAACAAATTATAATATTAGCAATAAGTGGCGCTTGTGACAATCAAGACAGTTTCCAGAGTATTTTTTGTACAGAATGAATGCTAATAGCCTTTAATGATACCACTGTAGTATCCTCTCCAAAAGATTTTTGTCCAAAAACAATGATCCTGAAATGATCATTGGTAAAATGCTTACTTTTCTTTATTCTGTCATTTTGTTTGGGAGTGAATGAAATATTGCCTGGTTGTTGTTGTTTTTTTTGCTTAAACAGAATACTGGAATTATAAGAATGTTTGCATTATTAAGAAAAAATGAAAGCTGTAATTTGGCTTGTTACATCTCACTAATATTGCAATACGTTATACACAATTCTAATCATAAAGTAGTGAATTAGAAAACAGTTCCAATTTACTGCAAAGCAATAGTCAAAAGAAAAATGAATAATGATCATGTTTAAAATTATTTTGTTATTGTACTTCTATAGAAGAAATGCCATATTTTGTTAATATTTATTATCCAATTAAAATGTATGAAAATAGCATTAAAGCTAAGTTTTTAAATTGAATTGTTTTTCATTATTTTATGTAATTTAACAAATCAGACTTCTAATTCATACCTGAGAATAATTCCCAGATGCATTTTATTATTTTTATTAAATTATTGATTTAATTGAAACTGATTTGAAGCCCCTTCTCCTTTTTTCTTTGTTCCAACTTGTTATGTCTGCCATTTACTTTGCTTCATGTTGTTGTTTTTTGCTTTAAATTGCTTTAATGTAAAGAGTCCTTTTTATATGAGACAGGTGGCAAATAAATCTAATCAATAAATAAAAATAACAAACAAATAAATGTTTTTAATATTACATCAATGGAATCAGGCAACATAATAATAACAAAATAATTAATGTGTTATGTTACTATGATAAATACAGCCTTTGTATTTTCATCTGTTAGTTACTGTTTTGACTTTTAGGCAAATTAGCCATGATAGTGATGATCTAACCTATCCCTAACCCACCATCTACACCTAAGTACTATTCTGATGAATGCATGTTGTTTTACTCTCTGTCCAATAGTCTCTTTTACTCTACGTTTCTGCTATCAATTTCTGTTTGATATCAGAATTTAACTGATGATAAAAGCACCATAAACTTTACAGAGGGGCTTGCCTAATATATGAGGGAATGCTTACTATGCAATACAAATTTAACTTTCTCTACAAATTTAACGTTCTGTTGGCTTTAGATGTGACTGAGGCAGTACTAGATTTAAAAAGCAGCACATTGCCAGCAGTGTCTAATTTCAAAAAGATAAGTGTGTCCGGATCAGGTTAATACTTGGATGAGGACCCATTGTTATCCTATCTTATGATAATTGCACTTACAAAATTATTTTTCAAATTGAAATACATAGTATAATAAATATACTATAATACAATATACTATAATACAATATACTAGACTAGACTAGACTTAAGTTTAAACATGTAAGATATACCATAACCCATTAATTATAATTTTGTTTCTTTCTCAATAGGTTCACCAACAAAATTGTAACTTTCAAAAATGGAATTTTGTATAGGAAGAAACAGATAAATTGGAATTAAAGGTGTGAATATTCACTTCCCTTTGGAGGTATCTACTTTTAAGGACGATATGTTGATTCAGAAGATCCAGAGAGAGAATCGTGAAATTTATTTCATCTACCCAGTCCATGGAATTTTAAGTTACTTCTTCAAGGCAGCAAATTTCCACAAAGTTGTGTGATGGATATAGCAGTGTATCTCTGTGCCTGGAAACCTCACATTGTGGATTAGTCTGCTATCAATTCCATTTCAGGGACAGGATTGGATGTGATGGATTTATCTTCAGATATGAGTAGGCATGGAAGAAATCCATTCAGTCACAAGCTGGAAGATCAGAAGAAGGTAAGGCTATTTTTAATCGTATGTTTTTTTTCTATTTCAATATTATTTTACAAAATTTATTTTCATTTACAAAATATTCTGAAAATATGCTATTACGTACTATATGATTTTTACTCCACAGTAGTTATTTGTGGAACTGATTTTATTAGTACCTGATCAGTGCCTTCCAAAGAATCTTGAAATTATTGAGCAAATATGACTGGCAAAACATTCACTCTTCTGCCATTTTTGACTCTGTTGCAAGTGTTTCTGTAATAATGACTATTATTAATTTTCAGGTTTAGCTTGCTTGAATGTTCGATAACTTTCCGGGAAAATAAATGCTACCCCATGGCTTCTAATATTGATTTATGAAAAGAACATCATGTATTAATTAGTATTATGTATGGAATGAGCAAATATTGTTGAATATGCATGTTTTAGAAATTATAATTTATTGGGGATGAATATTTAGAGTTATTTATTTAACACAGATTCTTTTAAATTTTTCCTATGAATGCATAAGCTGAATAAGAAAGTATTTCCATTTCTTTTAAAGATTTCATCTGCAGATGAACAAATGTGCCTATGGCAAGGTTTAAAAGTTCATATCTCTGAATGGATGGCTATTCTTATAATTCTTCATGCACTGAGATATTTGATGACAGGTTTTAATTGGAACTGATTAACATGCATGTTCAACCATGTAAATTAAATGAATTAATGAATAAATAAATCCTACAAATTTTTTGATCAGGAATTCTATCTTATTAAAGTTTCCAATTGCAAGAAAAGTTTATAAATGTACTTTAATACATTCTGATGGATATATTTCTATAGAACTTAACTTTCAATTAACATAGAGTTCTGTACATAACAAAATTATTTATTTATTTACATGTTTACATTTAGATTATCACACCTAGTATATTTTTAACTGTTAAATGTTCAGAATTTAATGTTTGCTAGGATATTTGCCTAGAAAGTGGCTGCTTATTACAATACTAGTGATTGGGGTTGAAATCCTGTGCTCAAACTACATATATCACATGGGGATCAGTGCATACTTAATCAGCCTACATGTGAAATAGGCAGATTGATTATGGTTCATTCTCAACTTCTGTCTATCACCTTCTCACTTAATTGCAAGGATGAACTGAATGGCCCAAACACAGATTTTTAGAATTACTTTGTCAATTCACTTTGGAACTCAATGTGATTGCTTTGAATGGAAACAGCTTTCAGAAATCTTTGGCATAAATCTTTCCAAGCTGTTGGCTGATATCCTAGTGGCAGAAACTGAATATAGTTCCTTTTGCAATATAAAATATGTACTGTACCTCTGAATTTTAAAATAATGATAAGTTCAGTATAATAAGTATGTATTTATATAAGCAGAACATTTTTTAATAATTTTCCTAAATTATATAAAACAAAAACTTCTGAGAAATTATAGGTGACATTAAGCAAATATGTTGTCCAGTTTAGCCCATTTATTATTAAACAGGGACTATAGGTTGATCCTATCCTTTCCCCAACCTTATTGTTATACATTCCAGTAGGATTATGTAAATTGCAGAACTGTAGTTCCTTTTCAAAGATTTTTTAAAAGTTTAGCTATAGTGTTTCACTATTTTGTTGACATTATTTTATTGCTTTACTTATGTTTCTAAACATTAGATATATGAAAATTTGTTTTATTGGATTGCTGAAGGCTTTCCATGAGATGGGCAATCATATTCATTTGGTTAATAAAAATAAATAACATTTAAGAATGGTATTGTTCTACTGTTGGAATGTTATAGACTACCACCCATTTGTCACTGTGTGTGTATTCCTTCTTAGGAAAATATGTCCCAATTCCTTGCCATATGGATTTTATGGATTTCAGTATTACTATACAGTTTAAAGAATCTATTTTGAATTTAAGTACAAGTTGGTAAAACTGGAGTTATTTCTTCTACTGAGTAAGATACAACTGATGGTGTATCGTCGTTTCAGACAAGGTGTGTGCTGTGTGTGTTTTTCTCTCCAGTGATATCTATTTGATTTGCTAATATCAATTTGTCTGAAGATAGTGCAATGTCCGAGGGGTTGTACAAAGCACTTAAAGAAACATTTTGCCAAAGGCATTCGTTGCCTGGAAGAATTTAGGTAGCTATATCTTGTAGTAAGCCCAGAAGCCTTCCCAGGTTGTTATTATTTATCTATTTATCTACTGCCTTTCTTATGTTAAAAAATAACTCAAGGCAGCAAACATGCATAATACTCCTTCCTCTCCCTACAACAACAATCCTGTGAGAGATTGGGCTGAGAGAGAATGACTTTCCCAAGGTCAATTAGCTGGTTTTCATAATTAATGTGGGACTAGAACTCACAGTCTCCTGGTTTCTTTGCATCCATATGCATAAGCACAGACACTTTGCTTTGTGAAGATAACCTGGAATAGTCTTTGAAGCAACTGTCTTAAGCTTTTTAGGGATGCAGTTGCCTCAGTGCTTCACGGATGATCACTTTGCATAGCCCTTTGAAATGTTTTGTAAAGCTTTAATATTAAGTAGTATTTCAGACTTCAGAGAATATTGCATCCTATGAACAAGTCATCAGTAATGAAAGCTTCCTAGAGTTGTTAAGAAACTACTACAATCTCTGACAAACTGAAATAGGTGTGCAAACTAATTTAGCTAATACAAGACTTTAGCTGTATATGGATTTTCCCTCAAGCCTGTCTGACTACTGTAAGAAAAACAGTATGTTTTCCCCCTCCCATTATGAGAAAAAGAGAAGGCAGCTTTCAGAGGATATCTAAAGAAATTAAAATTTTAAGATGCTTTAGAAATCACACAAAAAAATTGCCTGTTACAAAGACGTATTTCAAGAAATGTCTTCCAACTTGAGATGCTATATTGAATATAATTTTGACAAACACCTAGTCCATTTCACCATCAAGCACACATGAATCAATGTTTTTATTGTGTGGGAAGAAATATCCATCTGGATCAGTTCCAAGCTGGGAGAAAGATACTGGAAACATAGGGGCTGATTGGAAAGATGGTTTATTGATGAAGCAGAACCACATGGGTTTGTGGTTCTGGCCAGCTAACAAAATGGAGTTGAGAGTGGATGGCTCTTATACCTTCTCTTGGGCATTGTATTTGAGCTTACTGTTCCTGTGCAAGAACATGTCCTTTAATATTCTATTGGCTGTTGTCAGATTCCTATGGGTCATGTAGGAGTTATGTAGGAGTCATAGTTGGCTCTATAGGAAAAAGAGGAAGGTCTTTTATTTTGTAGATAGGTTGGCCCAGTCTTTCTTAATGGGCAAAAAAATATCTTCTTGGGGAGGGGTGGCTATTAAGAAAGAGTGAGTCCGCTTCCTGCCTCTAAAAAAACATGTTTTCCCATTTCTCACTTAGGGAAATATAATATTCTGCCTTTTTAAATATTCCTCAAAATATTTCATTCTTCCAGGAGGGTGGTAGGTGCTACCTTTGTACAATTGGATCCTGAAATATTTTTATCATCAAGAGAAAAATATATTTATCCTGTTTCTCTCTTCTTTCCTCTCTCTCCTTCTCTTTTTTTTAATAAGAACATAAGTCAATTAGATGCACTGTTCAGAATTTCACTTTCCACATTGCATCTTCATTGTTTGCTAAATAAATAGTTTCTTTGCTATAACAACAATATTTGCTGTCTCAAGTAAATGAAATGGCAAAACTGCTTATAAAGCATAGCTATAGCAGTAGAATTTAGACTTCTATGCCTCTCCATAGTGCTTTACAGCTGTCTCTGAGTGGTTTACAATGTCAGCATATTGACCCCAACAATCTGGATCCTCATGAGCAAAGGTCTTTAGGTATTTGAGATTTTTAAGGTTAGAAACTCAGCTTCCCTTTGTGTATTAAATAATAGTGTTGATAGCTTCAGTCTTTTAATAGTCTGAGTTCCAGATCTGTTTAAAAACTTTTAGCTAATGCAGTCAGAGTTGAAATTATATAACACTCAGCATGCCTGAGTCCTGGTTGATGATTATTCTTTACCAGTATTGATAATGATGGTAAACACAGAAAGAAAGAAGCTCTTTTGTTTTAATAATAACAATAATACCTTAAATATTAAAATAAATATTAATTTAGTAATACCTGGCAATCTATTTGTATTCCTATTGTATGGTCAGCAAGTGTATAGATATATATTTCTAAGTTTGGAAATATCCAGTTAATGCAGGATTAATTTATGTGGTATAAGAACTTTGTTAAACTGTTGATACAATTTTCCAGGTAGCTTTGCATCTTTATAAATCATGCTAATCTTGGAATGTCACAGCATGTCAAAGATTATTTCAGCTGTACTCAAGTCAAGTACAAGATAATCCAGAAAATATTCCAGTATGATAAGTTTACTTTTCCTGAAAAGTCCACATTCTTTACTTGAAATCTGTTGAACTGTGGTATGGTTATTAAATATTTCTACCCTTTATATATCATCACCTCTTCCCTTTAGTTCTGAACTTTCAGGACAGTTGCAGACAGTTATGAAAAACTGGTAGCAGCTGCACATGTCCATATTTGGATAATCTGCAGGCTTCTCAAAAACTTAACCATTGTCATATTAGAAGGCATAATTTTGTTTGTTGGTCATCAATATATATATAGATACATGCATGCATGCATACATTTATACATACATACATACATACATACATACATACATACATACATACATACATACATACATACATACTGTCATGGCTTGTTTTGCAAACCCCGCTCACAGCCAGACAAGAAGCAATGGGGGAGGGAATGGATTGGAATGCAAGGGAGGGAGTTATGGAATGCAAACACATACATACATACATTTTACATTATACATATGTGAAACAATAATATATTGTAGTCTTTCTCTAGCCTCTGTTTTGTCTCCATAAGACTTGTGGTTTGCTTTTCCAACATTTTTCCTGCTTTCTGAGCTGAAAAGGGACCTCTTCATTTAACTGATTGAATTCATGCTCAGCAAAAACAGGACTCGTGAACTTTAAATCAGGGCAAGAAAGTGATGGTGTTTGACTTTCCAGACACATAGAAGAAAAGAACAGAGAGTACAGTGAATGGAATTGATGTGAAAAGAAAGACAAAACCCAAGATTTCTCCAGAAAAGATATTAGTTATATCAATAACCAACAACTGCTTCATTTTAAGGCCAATGAACTATGGGGAAAATGGTATCTGTTGAAATGTTGGAGACACTAGCTACGCAATTAAACTAACATATACTAAAAGAAAGCAGTCTCACACACTCAGTAAGTAATTGCCTGAGATAGCTTCAGTCTAGATATAGTAACATTTTTTATCTAGCTGTTTATGTTGAGTGTGTTTGGAAGACTTCTGATGAGTTGGAGATCTGCAAAGAGAAAGGGTGGAGATTTACTGCTTACTGTTCAGGAAGCCTGAGCTGGGTTGTATGCTAGCCTCTCTTCAAAGCCCCTTATAAGAAATCCTTGTTTGTTTGAATGGAACAGAATAATTCCTATTCAACAGAATAATTCATTTCACTCCTATTCAGTGGATTTCTATTCTGACTATATAAAAATATATACTTTTTTGTATAAATAGTATACAAAAATAATTTGTATGCAATATACAAAATAATTGGTATACAAATTATTCAGAAATATCCCATCATCATAGATGATGGCAAAAAGAATACCCTTAATACTTTCACAGAGGAATATTTACTTGAATGTATATTCAATGGGAACAACAAGAGCTTCCTATTATTCCAGTGGAAACCAGTGGATCAAACAGCATCCTGGTAAGTTGGGGCCTCACTGCACCATAATTGTAAAGCTTTGGAAATCTATTGAAGAAAATCTGAACACCTTAAATTTAGATTATTCAGAATGGTGATTATGCTTGTGGTCTAGTTTACCTCAGAGTTGAGAATGCTGAGGATATGATGTTCTGTTTTATAATTTATTTGCAAGTTGTAAAGTACAATTGTAATTTTTTAGATTTAAAAATTTAGATTTAAAATTTTAATATTTCTTGATAAAATAAACAAAAATTGTTTCTTTTTTCATAGTAAAGGGCATATATGATCCAAAATGGTCCTGAAAGATACTGCCTTTCAGCAGAACGCTCATTAGAATTAAAAACCTGTAAGCTATTTTCCCAAGGGATCATAAAGTACTGATTTCACAAAATCTGTAGCGTCCCTCTTTGGCCAACATCACAGATAATATTGCTTAACACTTTGATAGTCAATTTGCTTTGAAGTTTGCAACCAAGGAATGTATTGGTTAAATTTTACTTCATAAATACTGTCTATGTGGCTTCAGATTTTTACGTGGTAAAATATAGATGATTTTAATATAACAGTTCTATTTTGTGCCAGAAACATAGAGTAAAATTGAAGATAGGTCACATCATTTGATTCTGGAAAAATTGTAATACTTTTTAAATATATAGTCTTTTAAAATTTGCAAGGATTTTCTTCTTCTGAGTCTCAATTTAAGAACAAAAACATATGTTTATGGAACGTAGACATTTTCTGTGCTATATAAAAGTGTTGGAAAAATATCAATCTATGAATGGTGCATACCTTACCATTTTTTAATAAAGATGTAGTAAACAGGAGAGAGAATAAGTAGTTTGTAACCTACATGCAACTATTTTTCAGAGAACTCAAATCAGGGCCTTTTCCAAATATTATAAAAATGCAGAGCCCCTGAAGCAGCTGGCCCCCATGGTTGAACATATGATAACTCTCTTTCCCATTCATCCATATGTAAATGCATATCTTTGTAGAAAGAAATGTTCTGTATGAACATCCTTCACTATTGAGTCACATCCTGATGACCTTGTAGAGAGTTTGCTCATGTCCTAGTGTTTGGGTGCTGATGGAAACCTCTTCTTGATTGTATGATATATGCTTGTGAATGACCAGATTTGTGATTTTGTTTACTACTATGTTCTCTAGCTGGACTGTATATTTGTTGTACTTTTATACTGTGAAGCATCCAAAGTTTATCAGAGCCAGGGAGCATATATAATAATATCATAACATTTTCTCTTTCTTTACAATAGCAAAAGTAAACATTTGGTCTATATTCATATTTATATTAAAATCTATTAATCTATTTTTGAGCAACAAATTTAACTTGAGACATACAGCATGATATGCATGGTTTTGCTTTCCACTGATAAACAGAGAAGCCTGAAATTTGACAGATTTTATTAAGCATTTTTAAAGTTTGTTAAGTATCAGGCTAGAACTGAGGGACTGAGTTCTAGTCTTGCCTTAGATATGAAGCTAACTATTTTCAGCTCTAGGAAGCAGGCCATGGCAAATTACTTCTGAAAAACTTTGCCAAGAAATTCAGGAAGTCATAGGGAGTCAACACTGATTTGAAGGCATGAAAACAAAAAACAACTCACCCACATGTAGTTATTTGGTTCACCATAGTAATAATTTCTTACCAAAAAGGAGCTATTAGTATTAGTAAACTAAAGTATGTGTATTGATATTCCCTTGAATTTATTACATCTGTGGCATAAGAACAATAACCAACCATTTCTACACATCTGTATATGAGGCTGCCTGAGAAAAGATAATATATACATAATAACAGAGAGGGCGAAGCTCTTTATGTGTGCTAAGAAATTTCTTATTTTTGTTATAAGCCTATGACCCTGATATTGGCAAAAAGACGCTTATGATCCTTTGTTTCTTGGAAGTGAGTATCATTCTACAGATAGTCCTTGACTTATAACCATAATTGAGCCCAAAATTTATGTTGTTGAATGTTTGTTAAAAGAGTTTTGCCCCATTATATGACTTTTCTTGCCTCAGTTGTTAAGTGAATCACTGACATTGATAAGTTAGTAACTTGGTTGTGAAGTGAATCTGGCTTCCCCATTGACTTTGCTTGTCAAAAGGTCACAAAAAGTGATCACATGACCTTGGGACAAAGGGATGGTCATAAATATGAATCAGTTGCCAAGCATCTGAATTTTGACCATGTGATCATGGGGATACTGCAAAGGTTGTAACTGTGAAAAATGGTCATAAGTCACTCTTTTCAGTGCTATTGTAACTTTGAATGGTCACTAAATGAACTGTTGTAAATCATGGACTACCTGTAATTATTAGTTTTATGAAACCAGATGTGTCTAGTAGGAGCTCTGATAACCTCAAAATGCTGCAGATACGTAATTTGATTCATTTTCATGATAATTTTATGATGACTTGGCCCTCCTTTTGAGTATGCCCATATGTGAGACCATTGATCTTAGGAGATTTTTGTGATCTCACAAGTTCTAGTGACATAGCACAAAAACTCTGTGAACTCTCTTGCTAAATTTCAGTAATGTGGCATGAGAACCCTAGGAGAGCTTGGCAATCTTGTAAGATTTTGGCCATTTAAAATTTTTTGTTGATAGTGTTTTTGAGGTAGTTCTTATTTTGTCAATTCTTGGCACGTAATTATATATCCCTTTCTCCTTGTATGTAATACAAACAAAGGGATCTTATTCAGAATGCAGTAAATGAGGCTGGAGCCTTACTTGCTAACTTCTTAACACAAATTGGATCCTTCTAATGCAGCTCAATTACATTAACAAAATCTCCATTTTGTCTAAGCATTGTAGCCATATGGGGAACTGAGGGATTTGGCCTTGGAAGGGCAGAGATAAGTCTCTATTCATCCTGCTGTTTAGTTTTCAAAGGAAAACTAAATAAGTAGCAGCATGCTTGAAATTAAGAGAACATCTAGTTTTGCCTTAACTTTGTCCCATTTTCCAAATAGTTTTATAAGGACATAAAGGCTAATTAAAGTGAGTCTTTGAAAATTACATCAGGCTTGCTGACCCTTTCTTTTCTTAAAATATATTCAAAATACTTCCTCTAATTTTAATTTTGGAAATGTATCCAGAGGAACCCTTCAGTGCTTTGGAATTGCTAGCACAGGGAGCAATGGAAAGAGTACTTTAGTTTCTTTAATTTTTCAGGTAAGTATTAATTAATTTTCTGCTCGTGATGCTAAGTGAAGGTAGATTGGAATCACATGTAATATATCCCTCAGGCTGAATTGTACATTAGTATTTTTCTACAATAACTTGAGTTGCACATGATAAAATGCTTGACTTTTCACCCACCTTTTCACATGGTCATCTCTAAATTTAATTTTCCATCTAGGAATGGAAGTTCTGATTAAGAAAGCAAAATGAGCTTTCTATTTCATGTATGCTGCACTCCAAGGCAAGGTTTGCAGTTCTAGCATCCACTATAGCAAATGCAGCAAATACCCAATCATTAACTAGCATTCTGTGCTTAATATTGCCTTCTGGACTGTATCTTGTACATCTCCTTAATGACAAACATCCTTGGAAAGACACAGAGAACTATACTGAGTGAAGGGAATCAATTTCAGGACATCCAAACTTATTCTTTCTACTTCAACAAAGCTTCCACTGGATATAGCTCCTGGCTTCTACATTGGATTCCATTTACATGCTGTCTTGCTCTCCAATAGGTAATGAAACACAGTTTTTGTAAATTCAAGTATTTTATTGGATGATGGAATATAGTGTACATACTCAATATTGATGGAAAGCAGTTGATTTTGAGCTGGATTGTTAAAAGAAAGAGAGAAGCTTCATCATTTCCCCCATCTAGTAATTTCTGCTTCAAATCAGTTTTGTATTAGTAGTAAGGAAGCAGTGATCTGTTTCCTGTCATCCAGCCGATTAGACAAAACCTTGAAACAGGTGACACTTCCAAGGTTTTCTGGCAGGAGAGACAAACATTTGTTAACTCAGTGTAGATTGTGGGCATGCATTTTACTAACAACTGTACCTGGAATTCAGTATCTCCCTTTTTTCAAGAGACTTGAGGGAGTAACATGTCCACATGCTCTCAAAAGACCACTGAGGACCTGCACTCAGTTCAGTCTGGGTTCAGAACAGATTGAAGATAGATTCACCCTTGTTCACTTTCAGAGAGAATCTTTGTCAAAGAGAAAGTTGAAGAGCATTATTCTCTTTATTCTCCTTAATCTCTCATTGGCTTTCATATTTTGGACATTAGATTCTTTGGAACTGGTGGAATTAGGGGCTGATCTTGCGATGGATAGTCTCCCGATATGCAATTATCTTAGAGAAAGGTACAGTGGCACATGATTCAGCTCCTTGGCAAACATTTTGCTCCTAATGCCTATCTAGAACTGTTCAGTAGAGTCATTAGGATGTTTGATGCGTTTAATTATTTTTATGCTTATTATTCATATCACTTTTCTTTGTTACAGTTGAATAGGGTGTGACCTTGCATAACTAAGAATGGGACTTGGAGGTAGTGATAGTTGGATTTGGGCAAATCAATTGAGGCTGATTTTTAAAAAATTCTTTAGGACTTAAGATTCAGGGGGTGGTAGAAGAATGGTTCCAATCTGAAATGTGGGTAATTGATTAAACTGATTTGCATTTTTTTCAGTGCTCAGAAATAGATGTGCTAGTGCTAGTTAGCTGAGATTGCTTGCAAGGGTTTTTTTGTTATTAAGTTCAAGGGCAATGGATACCTATTATCAATACCGGCACTATTTGGCTGGTACAAACAGTATGAGATTTGCTGGACATAGATTCCTAATACGGCAATCCATGTGCTGACAATCACAAAATTGTCTTATTGTTATATGCTTTATGCAGCATTGCTCTTGAAAATAGTTCAGAAGCTGTGCCTAGTGCAGGAAGAAGTTGCTAGGTTTGTTCCTGCTGTGTAGGTACTGTATGCCTCTGTTGAATGCCCTATATTGGCTACCAATTAACTATGATTGGTTTATAAGGCTCTAGCAATTTAGTTCTATTCTTTCTGAGAAATCCCCCCCCCCCCCAGGGTTAAAGCAGTAAATGCAAAGAACAACTTAATTAGTCAGAATTATCTCTGTGTACATTTTTATCTTGCAGGCCTCATTTATACAGTCTTTCCTTCAATAATTAGATGTATCTTAATGAAATTTTAACCTGGGGCTTTCATATGTTTTTGATAATAGAAGTACTGTTTGTTATGGTTTATTCTGATTCAAAGTTTCATTGATTTTTAAGTTTTTATCTGTATTGAAGAAAGTCGGAAGTTACTTTTTTCTATAGCTTTTTCCTCCTTTTTGTTTGTACTCCGCAATTTTGCTTTTCACTATCCGTTCTTTTTAAAAAAGACTTAAGTCTTCTAAAAGACTTTAAGTCTTTTTTCTTTGCTTTACTGTATGTTATACTGTTTTTGAAATTTAATAAAAATTTGAAGAAAAATAATTAGATGTATCTTTTTCTTGGGTATTTAGCTGATTCTCTTGCTGTTGACTGCTGTTGATAATTGTTGCATGCACTTTTCCTAATTCATTGTGTATTTTTTTTACTGTGTTTATTATATGTTCACTGCTTTTATTATAAATCATATTGCAAGTATGGTTTGACAAGTTATATGCCACTGTTCATCTATAAAAAGTTAAATATTTGAAACCAGTGTAAATTTATTTGTGTTTGACAGTCTACTTAGTACCTTTACTAAGAAATTGACTGAATTTTAAATTCATGTTTATTCTGAATTCATATGAAAATTTGTTACTATTTTGTCCTTGCATCCATGTTGTATTTATAATGTCCAATTATGCTTGATATTTTTCAGATAAGCCAATGAAGTTATAGTTATGTAAGCTAACCAAAGTGAATGAAAGGAAAAATGAAGCCTTTTTAAAATTAAAAAATATATGTAGAATTTGTTGTCATGGTTACAAATGCTTTATAATAAACGACTCTCCTTTTAAAGCTGTTATATTACATATATTTCTCTCCACCCTTACTGTATGGCTTTTTTATCTATAAAAAGAAAATTAAGGAATACAGAAAATAAAAGGTTATTTTAAAATACAGAAATATTTGAGAAATTCATTTTTCAGTCCTCATAGCAGGATGATATAAAAATATCAGAAGAATTTGAGGGAACAAAAAATTGGAAATGTATTTTGTTTCAAGCTCAGTAGCAAAGAGGTGTTAACATTTCAGTAGTGAAACAAAACAAAACTACCCCAGGCTATACATTTAAATGAGCTTTAAAGCTCAACAGTAGCAACACAAACACACCAAAACTCAACAAATCCTCCCAACATAGTTCTAATAGTAGCACTTATGTTTACAATATAGAACTTCAGCAGCATTAACAACATATTTCCACGTGAAAATGGAACACAATTGTACATTATATAGATAATTACATTTACCTGAAATTCACCCTAGCTGCATTTGGTTGGTGGATTGCAGAAAACCTGGACTTCTCTCAACAGTGTTACAAACAATTTCACTTGAAATGGCCAAGTATTTATTTGTTTGTTTGTGTTTGTTTGTATCCTACTTTATTATTTTTACAAATAACTCCAGGCAGTGGACATACTTAATACTCTTCTTCTATTTTCCCCACAACAACAACCCTGTGAGGTCAGTTGGATTGAGAGTGACTGGCCAAAGATCTCTCAGCTGGCTTTTATGGCTAAGGTGGGGCTTTGACTCATGGTCTCCTGCTTTCTAACCTGATGCCTTAACTACTAGATCAAACTGGCTCTCTTTTCCCAGTACAATCATTCATAACTTTTGGAACACCCTGAGAGGAAACATTATATTGTTTCCTGACCTTGCCATATGGTGGGAAGGTAAGAGATTCAAAGTTTTCAAACCATTTGTGGTTCTGTTGAGAATTAAAATCTGTTAGTGCTGTTGTTTGTAAAGAGGGGAATTGTGTACTTTAAGAGAGACTTCTATTACAACTTTCCTAGAACATTGGAGTTTCTACCATATTGCTTATTTTTAGTTATAGTTATTTTTATTGTAATAATTATCTTTTTGGTCAGTTTCTTTTTTCACATGGAGATTTACCTGAAAAAAGGAAATCCACTGAGAAAAATAATGGCATACGGCACAGGCTATATAGTCTTAAGTGATAGATTATTCTTTGATTGCAAAAAAATGTATTGAAAGCAATGGTCTCAAGTATGTCTACTTGATTTTCTATAGTTCAATGAATAAATGTGTGTACCAGTGTGCAAAATTGCAGCTATAAGTGCCCGACTAGATATAGTAAGGTGCGCCTTGATATGTGTTTTCTTTCTATTCAAGCAGGATTCCCCCTACAAATATGCTATTATAAACCAGCAAGTGCTTTTAGATGTACTGTAATTGGCAAGATAGTTGCATCAAGTGGAATAATATTTTGAAGAGCAAAATAGAGGGGACAAAAAGGTTATGCAGATGCAGGTTACCTGTGAGGCAGATTAAAAGTGTCTTTATGATATAGACAGCCATCCAACCAGAAATAGATTCTTAGGATCAATAAAAACCAAGGCTATGATGCTAACATGGGAACAGGATCCTGCAACAAACCTAGATGTCTACTTTGGCCTACATTTATGCATAGAAGATCTTAATAAAAGATTACAAACATTAATGCCTTTATTAAAAACTTTGCTAGTCGTGCTACTAGATTAATTCCGATTAATAGATGAGGCTGCTTTGAAGAATAGTATGACCAAATGATTAAGTATGGACATCATGTCAACTATGCTATCAATGGTAGCTCTCAAGTTCTTTTTTTTTTCATGCAACATGGGTGGTTTAAATCTTTAAACTGTGTCTGGTTGGAAACCAGAGCAAATGCAGGGCTGCCATTTCCAGGCACACTGGTTTCAAAAAGTAGACATCTCGGTTTTTTTGTAATGGCATCTGGATTAAGGAGCATAATCTACAATTATATATGACTTGTGGCTATCTTTTTGTGCAAGCTTTTATTGGCAGTTAACTTTCAATACTAACTGCTTGGGAGTTTGACAGCCCTGATGTAGGGGGATGCCTTAGAATCTGGAATTAAAGAAAGACTTGGCAAAAATGTATTATGGCTTAATATATTCCCCCAAAGTGCCACAAACTTATATAATTGGTAGGTACAACTAATTATTTAAAATATTTATATGTAGGTACATTTATTTAAAAAAAATATTTTACTATAAGAGTAATACTTCATTTTTTAAATATTTTTAAGTATTTTTAAAAAGAGTAATAGTTCTTTCACAGCAGAAATACATTGCAGGATTATCACAGGAAAATTCAGTAAGGGACCAAGAGCTATAATAGCAAGACAAAGTTTGTTGATTTATTTGAACATTTAAGAGATCTTATAGTGGTTTTTAGGCCACATATAAAGAACGGCAATTCAGGAGTGTAAATTTGAAGTTCCATCCTGCACAACTGGCCATCCAGAAGCTACAATTGGCCCAGAATGCAGTGTCACAGGTAGTTATGGAGTATCTAAATTCGCCAGTTAAGCACCACAATAGGCTTCTAGATGCAATTTTTAGGGGAGTTATTGCCTATAAAGCTCTGCATGGCCCAGAATTTGGCTATTTGACTTGTTTGGTCTAGCAAAGTTAATGCACCAGGCTGAAACCGAGGAGACTCTGAGTTCTAGTCCTGTCAACTGGGTGACTTTGGGTCAGCCTCTCTTAACTTACTATTGTCAGAAAAATAGGATAATGTAGGAGTATTGGCTAAGTACACTTAAAAATAACAAAGGCAGGACAAAAATAAAGAAATAAAATTTGGACACTGTCCTTTGTCAATTGTATTTACCCATTTTGAATGCTCTAATAGAGTAGACATACTTTTGTTCCCTTTCTTGAAACCTTGCCATGTGATAGGCTCTAGGTCAGGGGTGTCAAATTCAAGGTCTGGGGGCTGGATCCGGCCTGCAGGGTGCTTAGTTCTGGCCCATGGGGCTGTCCTAGAAACAATGAAGGACTGGCCCATGGTGCCTCTGCCAGAGAATAGGGAGCTCATGTGTGTGGCCCTCCTGAGCTCTGTTCTCACTGGAAGAGGGTTGCAGGAGGCCGTTGCAGCTGAAAACAGAGCTTGGGAGCCCATTTTTTCTAGCAGAGTGCTCTGGCCACCATAGGTGCCCCCAACATAAGTGATGTCATGTTGGCCACACCCACCTTGGGCATGCCCTCCCCACCGAAGTCAAACACAACCCTGATATGGCCCTCAATAAAATAGAGTTTGACACCCATGCTCTAGGATGTGTGCTCTTTTCATTGTGGCACCTGTCCTCTGCAACATTTCCCCTTCGGACACAAAGTTCACCCCAAACTTGTTGGCCTCTAGAAAGACACAAACTTGACTACTTCTTCAGGACTTAAGGCCATAGTGATTAGATTTCTGGTCTGGAAGAATGTAATAAATGTAATTTACTAATTAATTCTCAATAGTTCTTTACTGGCTTTAAATGGAATTTTTAATTTGGTTTTGTATATATTTTGTGATGCATTGTATGTTACTGAGAGTCAAATTGGGCAACCATATAAATGTTAAATAAATAAATGAACAAAAAATATGCACTTTGACTTCTGGTTGCACTTCCGGCACTGTCAGAGGCAAGGACTGTGAGCTCCGCAGCCCTGCCCCGAGCTTTTTCATTGGAGGGCTCCGGAAGGAGCCATAGCCACCCTGTAGGCATGGTGAAGTAAAAGGGGGGGGGCGCCTAGCCGCATCTCTCCTCCCTGTTTTGGAAAATCCACCCCATCCGAAGATGAGGAACAGTGGCAGTCAATATGGTTGCCATGAACCTGGAAACATACAGAATACCTAAGACAGTGCAGGAGCGAGAAGAACAGTAAACAGAAACTGTGTTGCTGGGTGAGATGATTCTATTTTCTTAACAAATTACCCCAAGGATAAAAAAATCCTAGAGAAGAGACTCTAAAAATATAATTGCTTAAGCTGTGGAAGAAATGT
>JANHFL010005811.1:603972-616784 GCA_032468155.1 Oxyrhabdium leporinum | reverse complement strand
AAATGGTTTTAAGAGATTTTTAGATGTAAACCGCCCCGAGTCCTTGGAATGGGGCGGTATATAAATTTAATAAAATATAATATAATATAATATATACCTTTTGGCACTACAGAGAATAAATCCACATCCTCTTCCTTGTGATAGTTATTCAAGTATTGGAAGATTGCTATCATGTCTGCCTTTAAAATAAAGGAAACCCGCCCAGTTCCTTTAACTATAGGATTTCACCTCCAAGCACTTCATGTCTATGTTGCTTTGCTCTATATTCTTGCCAGTTTCTCAGCATCCTTCATGGATTGTGGTGACCAAAACAGGATGCAATCTGACCAATGCAACAGAGCCTGAAACTGTCACTCTCTGTGATCTTATATCTTTTATTCCATTGGTTCTTTTGGTAGATATGGCACTCTATTGGTTCATGTTCAGTCTTCAGATTCCTAGAACATCCACATTCTTTTCACAAGTATTATCATGCTTTTTCCAAGTCAAAAGCCACTTATAATATTTATAACAAGGGAGAAAATGCAGCAATGCTTTAATTTGTTCACAGCTCCTAATTCTAGTAATTGATTGTCTAAAGTGGCCAACTGATGGTCAGATGAATGTGGGCAAAAATTATATAGCCAGATCAGAAAGATTTGGGACTGCTATTGTTACCCACTTTCTACTAAACAGGACTTGGATTTTTACCTGTCTTTTTCACCCCAAAACAGATTCTTATTGTACAGTCATTTCAAAGTTGCATTAGCAAAATGATTGCTACTTCCCCTCTTCAGTCTTCTCTCTCTTTCTTCCCCTTCTGCAGGGTATCTGGAAAAAGGCAGACCTCATAAGATCACTGAAAATTATATTAGATGTGTCTTGTGATCAAATTTCAAGTGAGATTGTTTAACATTGTGGTGGAATGTTGTTCAGAGACACAACAGGGAGGTATCTTTCCCAAGGAGCAAGGAGGCTGTTCAGTGTGGAAGTTTTGATGTGTAGGAAGAGAGCCAAGGTAACCGTCCTTAACCTTTTACAGGGTACATATAATAATTATGCAAATTTGTGCTTAGATCTGGCAAGATTCCTGTCTATAGGTGAGCAACAGTACTTGTAAGTAACTTCTCATGTCATTCTTGATTTCTTGCACCTCACAAACCTACAAAAAAGTCCCCAGTGCTTGACTAAGGGTAATGTGGGCTTATTTCTCCTTCACATCCTCCTTTTCTTGCTGATAGCTTTCTTTCCACTTCCATTCCAAGATGCTGGCTTGATTTTTCACAAGTAGCACAAGACTGATGTATTCTTCCAGCTTTGCTTCTGCATGTGGCCCAGCAACCCTTTCTGCCCTCTGCTGACCTTATTCCAACCTGATCATACAGCACATATTGGTTCATCAGCTGTTCCTGAGGGCAGGTTTTTCCATCAGTATAAAGTTTTGAGGAGAACTTTTCCTAAAGCCATCTGATCTAATTTTCTAAAAATCATTAACATGCTGCTGAAATGAGTACATCATTAATTATACTGACTAGAAGGCAAAAATGATAGAAGGCAAGAGATTGAGGGGATTTCAGAGAGGTGGCTCATTGAGTTTAGCTTTGTTTTTGTTCCTTGCTTGCATATGTAAAGATTAGAGAGCCAAGCACAGATGACAAAGCCATTGTTAAATAAAGAATGCAGAGGTTTCTTCAGCTCTGGTAGAATTAATAGAACTGTGAACTTAATATTTTATGTAATAGAGAATGAGTAGAGCCCCTCCCCCTCCCCCTCAATTTCTTTCTTCCCTAATTTATCTTTTCTGAAATGTACAAGAAGCAATTTGTCTTAATCCTTTGAGTTGTTTTTTTTTTTTTGTTTTTTTTTTTGGTCAAGTTGCACAGGAACCTGTTTATGCTTTAGTTAAGTGCATTAAGTCAATGTTGACCTCCAGTGACTGCATGGATAAATCCCATCTCAACCTGTCTCTAGTAATAATCTGGACCTTCTGTAGTTTCTTTTAAGGATATTTCCGTAGGCCACTTAATGTCACTCCTCCATTTTGTCTCTTTAACTTCCTTTTATTTCCAGTTTCCTCAACCTAAATATGTACATACACAGAAACACATACATGTATGTACACACACTATATATATTAGGGTCATTAAGCATTTGCATCTTAGGTACAAAGTATGGTAGTTTGGGGGCTTTTCCCTACTGCTGATTTAACGTGATGCCCATCCATCATTGAGATGGCAAGAAACTATGCCAGCCTAACATTGTCTCACAATTGTCAATCCTGCCATTCTGCTCCTATTCCAATTCATTGTTGAAAGATGCTGGCTTGATTTTTCACAAGTAGCACAAGACTGATATATTCTTCCAGCTTTGCTTCTGCATGTCACCAACATCTGGGAGAAATATCTGCAGCAGGAATAGAGTGGCTATCTATTTCCCCATCAACTATAATTGTGATCTAGCAATACACACTTTGTTTTATTTTTCAGAAAGAAAGAAATGCATTAAAGACGCATATGTATTACCTGCAGAGAAGTGGGAAGACCTGGTTATGGTTTTGTTAATGTCCCTATCCATATTATAGTGAAGCTTAATATGGACAAGTACTAAAACCTAAAGTCAGTCCTGAAGTTCACTTTTTAAAAAAATAAATTTTATTAATTTTCCTAGAGCTTAATAAACATCGTGTTGTCCTGGAATTCACTTTTAAGCTCCATTTGGAACATTCATAATATTATTCTGCTCCATTACACAGTCTTCTCCAACACTTCCAGAACTCCCAGCCAGTTTGTGGAAGGTCACCTCACAGTAGCAGCATTTTCTATGTCATTATGAAATGGTTAAATTATATCCTAATTAATAATAAAAAAGTTTTGCACAGTGCCTGTTTTGCTAATGAATAAACCCAGAAGGTCCATACACCTGTAGGATAAAGGAGAATGGACATTTTGGATTAATGTATCCAAATCGAGAATGGAGGATCCTAACACCTACCATCTAACAGCTGGTGAAATATACTAGCTACTGACCGTTAACAAACAACAGTACGTAAATTTGTTGTTATGATCCACCCATTTGGCGCTCTATAATTTAGTGGAATGGACTTCTTCCTAATGTGGTGTTGGAACAAACATATTTTGCAGGAAATGCATTGTTGTTAGCATCCTGTTGTACAGACTGAGCCTATTTATTCTTGCACTGATGACTGAAGACTACACTTGGGTCAGTTTCTCATTAGTGATTTCCACTCTCTTTATGTCATCCAAACATCATTGTACCGGCATGACAGTAACGAGGATAGGTTTTGTACTATCTCAGTTAGATGATGCCATAAAGATGCTTTAGCTTCCTTATGGAGTGTAGCATAAGGCAAAAACAAATGGTGGAACAGGATGTATCACTTTAAATTGCAAATAAAAATGACGTTATTCATAAAGGTTTCTTTACATAAAATTCTGGAGCTCTTTAAAAAAGAACACTAGCATAATATGCTGGGATGAAATCTTTTAGTGTCCCACCATTTTTTTTTTAATTTACAAGGGATTTGGAGGTAAAGGCTGAAATCTCCCCTCCCATTTTTAAAAGGATTCCCACCAATTGATTGAAATGGTATAAATAATTTTCTGCTATTTTCTTCTGCGAGAGGTGTTGATCAGGCATCTGACAAAGGAGTTTACCGCTATAAAATTCCCAATAAAATCATACAAACATATTGAAGGCAAACATTAGAATATCTGTCTGAGAATTTGAAAAAATGCAAATGTGGAGATGATATTTTCCCGAGGCCAATTTCTATAACATTAGAAACGTTATACAATTCCAGTTTATAAAAAAGGGCGCAAAAAGGAAGTTATTGGCTTATAGTCTCTTCTAGATAATTGCTGCAAAAGTTAATAAAGACCACATTATCAAGGAAAAGTCAAGGACAGATCTTAAGGATCAATACGGCTTCTGCAAAGAAAGTCTGCAAACTTAATATTTAATAAAGTTTTATTTTATCAAGACTGTCAAAAACATATAGACTAAAGATTTTGCAGTTATTATTAATCTGGATTTTCAAAACAGCATATTATTAAAATTCCTCCAAAAACAACTCTACAGTTACCATATAGCATAGAAATGGAGGTCCTCTACTGGTCAATATTTAGCTGAAGAACATATATAAGTGGAAGGGTTTAAAAAGTGAAAATCCCTTCATGCTCTGTTAGAACTAGAAATCGTTAATTATTTCATATATGATATACAGTAAATGACAAGAAGTGGTCCAGATTTGTTCAGGAAGATTAAAATAAAACTGAAGAAGACTAAAGAAGATTTAAGAAGATTTAATCAAACTGATGGAACAGACATCCCTCTCAATCTTAGTTATGAGTAAAAAGATCAAAGTGATGTTTTGTTTTGTTTTGCAATACAATGAACAGAATATAAAAGCAAAATAACCTTATTTAATTAAATTAATTAGGAACCTGGAATTGGGTAATAAACAGCTGTTAAACCTTTGTTGTGAAGTTAATATGTTTAAACCAGAGGATTAAAAAGTGATGTATTTTTACTTCACATATTCATTTTTAATAAATAGATTTGTCAAGGTTTTATATTGTGGTTTTGTTTTGTTTTTTGCTTTATTCCTTTGCTTTTATTTTTGTTGTTACTTCAAACTGTATTGGGGTCATTGGGAGAAAACTGAGTCAGCTGTCCAAGAAATAGATATTAACACTATAGTTTATGACTTGATGAAACTGTTCATTGGATGTGATTGCTGTGCAAAATGCAACTTCCATGTTGGAATTACTTAAGACAGGAATTGAAAATAGATTGATGGATAAAATATTATTTTAAACTGATTGCTGCCTCTCAAATGATTGTATTATATTATGCAGCTTGAAAAGACTACATAATTAAAATGATAAAGAGAATATGAGCAATGATTTGGGAGCAATGAGCCCAATTTCCCCCCAAAAAACAATGAGCATGATTTGGGAGACATTTTACATTGGGGGAAAAACACCCTTGGTATTTGATTATAAAATTATATATTAATTGTTGGGGGGGGGGATGTTCCTCTCCAGCTGGGACAAAGAGGTGCCAAGATAAAATTAAGAAAATTATCAGCCTATTCCGTAGCAGATTAAGTATATCACACCCTGTTATTTTAGTTTAGGATTTTTAGAAGAATAAAAAGCTTAGCTTTTTTTTTAATTATGTAAGAGTAGATAGATCCCCCCCCCCCCCAATCTCCAGTACTTTCATTTATAAATAACAAATAGCTGGTCTGTGCAATATTAGATTTTTTCTAAAAATGTAAACCTCAGAAGAGAAATTCATTAAAACATTAATTGCAAACTACTTGGCTCTGTAGAATAGATATTTGTATTTTTCTGCGGCATGGGGGGAGGAGTAGTATAGCTGAGAAAGGGCAAACATCTAAGATTGGTGTAGAAAATTCTATTTTCCTCAAATTCTTTTACCAAGAAGATTTTTCCTGTAATTATCTGTACCTGCTCACACATATATATTTCCTTAATTAGAGAAACTGACTGAGAAAGACATGTAACAATCTGTGAAAATCAGTCAGAAATAGTATCTATAGAAATAGTTATTCATTCTATGCATATCTTCAAGCAATTGTCAACTATTTAATTATCAGGCCATTGTAAAGACTTGAAATAATAGTCAGTGCTAACCTACTGATTTTGCAGCTTGAATTTCAATGGAGTTCATCTGGCATCCGCTGGGCAGTTCAGTGATTTCTTGGGCAGCATGGGACCAGCACAGTTTGTGGGTCGCCAGACCTTGGCCACTACCTCCATGGGTAAGAAACAAAAAATAATTTTTTTTTTTCTGAATGTAAATATTCATTTAGTCTAATCTATCTCTGTGGTGCTTTAGAAAGAATTGGCTAGATCAGGGGTGTCAAACTCAAGGTCCACGGGTACTTAGGGTACTTAGATCTGGCCTGCGGAGCCGGCCTGGAAATATTAAAGGACTGACCTGTGGTGCCTCTGCTAGTGAAAATGGGGCATGGGGGAGGGCTGTCCGTGCCCCCCTATGCCCCATTTTCGGCATGGACAGCCTCCTGCAGCACCCTGCCGGCCAAAATGGGACGCAGGAGGACTGCGCTCAGCCCCCCCTCACGTCCCGTTTTGGCCGGCAGGGTGTTGCAGGAGACATCCTTCCCATCTGCAGTCCATCCTGTCTCCTCCCCTCCCCCCCGGCCAGCCCATGGAGGACAACTACAGTGCTGATCCTCAAAGAAATCTAGTTTGACACCCCTGAGCTAGATGAATCCGTTTCACAAGGGGTCAGGGAAGACAACAGGGAGAGATATGGAGAAAAAGATATATACTTTGCCTTAGCTATTAAAAGGATACAGAGATTAAAAGGTTTTCCAATATTCACAAGGAAGCAACCAGTACAATTGAGACGGACAGATTAAATTGAAGGAGAAGCAGATGAAAAGGTTTAAACTATATTCTCTTCAATTTAGCGATCTGCAGCTGTAATCTTCTCTTCTCTGAATGCTGTAACATTCTGTTTATTAAGGCGGACCCATTTTCTTCCTAGCTTGAAACACTTCCTTATATATATAGGATGGCTAAGGGATCAAGGCCATCCTTTTCTCTGTCATCACAGACCCTAATAATGGGCACGGCATTGCAGTCAGAACCTTGCTCATATTGTGTATGATGGAATAACCTCTGTCACAATGCCAGGAACGCCATCTTATAGATTTTGCCACTCTATCCACACCATGGATATCCCCAGGTGACCAATTTACATAATAATCTATGATCATATATTAGTTTAAAAAGAGCTATGCCTTACTCTGTAGAATTGTCTGTTACCATACTTTACATATTAAGAAATTCTGTTCTATAACAACATATCTAATTATGCTATGAAGTTAGGGAGGGATGGAGGGGAGAAGGAAAGAAAGAAGAAAAACGAATCTTCTGCAGAACAATCCCTTTAGCAGCAAGCAATTCTTTGTAACTCTGTGCCAGAAATGGACAAGGATTGCTGAAATTAGCTGAGGCAAAGATGCAAAACAGAATGATTTGCAGTGTTTCAGAATATTTCTTGAGGAAAAGGTCAAAGAGAAACAGATGGAAAAAGTGCAAGTATGTTCTTCCTGGGCAGATGGTCTCTTTTCCCCTCTCTTTTCCTTGTTGATTCAGATAATATCTCTAATTGTAGCTGTTTTCTCCCATCTTATTTGCACTAATGCCACTGTAGTATTGTTAGAGGAAATGTTGCAGTTAAGATGCTGCCCTGTAGATCAAAACAACTCAGATTCAAGGCTTCACGTGACCATAGAGCTTACAGAGTGATTTTTTGGGGTAGTTCTTCTTTCACAGCCTAACCTATCTCAAAAGGTTGATACTGAATAAAATCATGGGGAACCCTCCATGCAAACTGTCCTGAGCTTCCCAAGAAAAGGTGATCAGTAGCAATTGCATTTAAACTTATATACTATCCCTTAACGCTTTGCAGCACTCTGTTTACAAGTTAAGCATTATTTGCATATTGCCTCCAACAATCTGGGTCCTCATTTTACTGACCTTGGAAGGATGGAAAGCTGAGTCAATCTTGAGCCCCATCAGGATCAAACTCCAGGCTGTGGGCAGAGCTGTACCACCAGGGCTCCAATAAACAAATACAAATTTTAAAAAATGAGGATTTAGGTCTCACATGAATATTCCTTCCTCATCGTGTATTTAGTGCTCAACTGAATTGCTGAGGTGATGGGAAGGAAGTGTTTGGAAAAGCTGTCTCTAAATGTTGCAATTTCTCTTAGAAATAATCAATGCTCAATAGACCCTGTATATTTAAAAGCCTTTTAAATGTAAAGAATCTGTTGAATATTGCTCTTTTCTATGGGATATTGGGATTAAACGTTAAGACTATTTGGCTTTTAATTTACACCTTGCTTGGTGCACAGGAGATGTGGAAATTGGATTGCAAGAACGAAATGGACAGCTGGAAGTGGATATTATTCAAGCCCGAGGATTGACCGCAAAGCCTGGCTCTAAAACCCTTCCAGGTACTATATTTCAATCTCAGTTCTTTCTTCCTTTTAATAAACTGTTGTTTCCTCACGTTGTTACAAAATGCTGGACAATAGCTGCATCCCTGTTATTGTTAGTAGAAACTGCTTGATCCTAGAAAAAATGATCAGTAAGGATGGATGATTTTACAGCAATTTATTTCTCCCTAGAGTGCACCTAAATATTTTAGTGATAGCTGAATGATTTGAAGTCCTTCTGTGAGAAGTTTTCAGAGATGGACAAACACTTTTAAAGATGTTTAAAATGAAATCCCCACCTTTTGAAAAATTGCAATCCATTCTAAGATAGTCCCAGACCCAAGAAAGTCTAGATTAAAGCTTGAAATCTTTTGCCAATATTCTATTTATACCAGCTAGTCTTTTCCTGCCAATTCCCTCCCAAAAGTGCCCCCTCACCTTTCCTTACCATTGTGCAGGGTATAACCTAGGGACTAATCTGAAAAGACATTGATTGGCCAACTTTGCCAGTGACAATTTACCCAAAAATTCCTAGATTTGCAGTGATGTTCCTAAGCATTCAAGAAAAGATATGGCTGGATAGGCAGGGATGCTAGCTACTCTGCTACCTAACATGACTGCATGGAGTAAGCAATCTATTAGGGTACTTCTTTGCTTGCAAAAGGGATGAAGAAAGGTAGGAGAAAGGGAAGATCGAACCGTTTTGTTATTCTCTTTATATAGTAGTTGCCACATTTTTGTATTTCTGTTTCAAGGCATTGAGGAGTATTATTGCAAGATGATGGACCATGAGCAAGAACAGTCCACCAACTGCTAAAACCTAGCAAAAATTGTTGGTTGGTATCATCTCATTGGTTAACTTTATTATAAAATATCTTATAGAGATAAAAAGGTTCATGCAAGATAGTGAGAAAAACTCTTCCAACCATTGCTAAGAATTGGGCTTTTCATTATGATTGTGAACTGTCATTGTAGCTGTAAACAAATCAAGCTATCCCTATGGGAAATCAATTGCACTCCATGTAACACAATTTAATTACACAGGAGTGGTCTTATGATGTGTGATCCATAGCAGAAACATAGCACATGAAGATTAAAGTGTATCTCTTTTCCCTCCCTGCTATAATTGGAACAAAAATTCATCCCTTTGTGCAACTAGGAACTCTAGGAAGAAAACCCCCTTCTTACTTTTCTTACTGGGAAACTTAATTTTCACAAGCTCTCTAGCTATCAGAATGGAATGATTTTTTTTTTCCAATAAGAAGAAATAAGATGTTTTGTCTCCACGCGCTGCTTTCCCAGTAAAGACTGAACACACATATATATTTGCATATCTGCTAGCAGCCAATGCAATTAACAAAGATGAATGCTTATTCTACGGAATTGACTTATGTTGATCACTGCATGAGGAGTTGCATTTTGCACCAACTGCAACTTCTAAGTTGCCTTCACAGGAGGCAGTCAGTTTAACTGGGAGATGAGTCACTGTTTTCTGCACTTCCTGGTCCAGGAAAATTTGCAACTGACAGAGCAGCCAGAGTTGGCTGAAAGTTCCCTGGCCACGGATCCCAACTTGCTTCTCTACTGAAGCTGTGAAACCAGAAGAACCCTCAGTTTGTACACCAGCTTCTTCAGATAAATTCCATCAAGAGTAATAAATGAAGCAAATGTAGCCCAGAAGGCCCTATTGTATAAACAGTAACATTGCCTTCATGGGATTCAGTTTCAGTCTGCTCACCCTCATCCAATCCTCACAATCTTCAGGTATAGATCAGGGCAGCCATCAAGTGAAGTTCAAGCTGAAATCTTGAAGCTCAGCTTCTGTTGAGTTTCTTGTTAGCAATGCAGAAATGGTTTGCCACTGCCTTTTTGTAAAATGTATTTTGACTTTTCAGCCTAGCTTACAGCCTTGGTAGTTCCTTGAGATTCAAGTAGTAGTCACTTTTGATCTTGCACAGATCAGTTAAGCTAAGTATTACCCTTTGCTGAGACACACAAGTGAAGAAACCTTTTATTTAAAACTTCTTAAAAATAAAGCCAGTAACTATACAGGAAACACTTTCAACAAAACAACCTCCTGCCTGTGAAAAAAGCCACATGACCTTCATGGTGGATTTTTTTTTTAAAGTAGGCTTTGAACTTACCATGAATCACATGCTTTTTTTCCAGCGGCATACATCAAGGCCTATCTGCTAGAAAATGGGGTTTGCATCGCAAAGAAGAAAACTAAAGTGGCTCGCAAATCTTTAGACCCCCTGTACAATCAAGTGTTACTTTTCCCAGAGAGCCCACAAGGCAAAGTACTTCAGGTAAGGTGCAATTTGTTCACTTTATTTATATTCCACCTTTCCATTAAAATTGCTTTCAAGACACAATCAAAACTAGATAAAATAACATTATGATCAAAACTCTTGTGGGAAGAAATATTCATCTGGTTCAGTTCCAAGCCGGGAGGAAGGCACTGGAAATAAAATGGAGGCTGGAGGCTGATTGGAAAGAGGGTCCATTTATTGATAAAGCAGAAACACCAAGCACGTGTAATTCTGGGCAGCTGACAAAATGGAATTGAGAGTGGTGGGGTTTTATACCTTCTTTGGGCTTGAGACTTGCGCTTCCTGTTCCTGTGCAAGAACAAATATTCTATTGACTGTTGCCAGATTCCTATGGGGTCATGTATTGGTTATGTAGGGGTCATAGCTGGCTCTATAGGCAAAAGAAGAAATGCAAATCCTAGGTGTTTGTCTGAGCTCCCACGTTTGGTTGAAGTTTGGACTGCTCTGAGGGTGATGCAATTCCTATTGTGGCTTAATGGCTTTCGTCCTGTTTTGGCTCTTGGGTGACGGTATTTGCTTATGAATAGAGCTGTCTAGATACTCTTCTTTCAATAAGCTTTATCTCTTCAGTGCTGACATCTGCTGTGGGCTATTAAGAAAAGGCTTTCTGCCTCTAAAGAACATGTTTCTCCTTTAGGGAAATATAATATTCTGCCTTTTTAAAATATTCCTCAAAATATTTCATTCTTCTAGGAGAGAGGTAGGTGCTGACTTTCTACACTCTTTAAATTAAATGGGGAGGCAGGGAAGCAGGTACCAGAATCTAATTAAGGAACAAGACAGTTTAACGCTCAAAAGCCCCATGAAATGTGTTTGCTTGCTGGCAAAAAGTCTGAAGAGTGCACACAAGTAACTCCAGATTGTCAGCATTCCAATGAAACCCCCCATTGTCCATTTAGCACTCGGAAACAAAGTTCATCCAAGTAAGAATTTACTGAAGAAGTCATATTAGCACATCTGGGAAAACCTGAATCTGAAAGTTTCAGGTTTTCCCTCCCCAAGAGAATTTCAAAGATCCAACCTCCTGCCTTCATCACTGATCACATGACCCAATCAAACTCCATCACAACCAAAGTCCTTCCTTCTTCCACTCCTCTTCCAGGTGCAGGTTGACATGTCCTTGACTCTCTGGGGAAGAATGCTGTTGTGTCTAATTCCTCTAGCTCCGTGTGAATATCCCCCTTCCCATATTCCCAGGCACTAATTGTGGCAGCCTCAGAGGCCTTCTACAAATATGGCTCCCAAGGCTGACACAGATCTTAGTGTTTTTACAACATCAGCAAACCAATTTCTATCTGGCTCTTCTGCAGAGTATTTTCCTGCTGCAATGTTGTGCTTGTTTGAAATGGTGTAGCAGAGCACTCTTCCCTTATCCTTCCTCCTGCTTGCAGAGGTCCTCTAAAGGAAATTCTATTCTGAGGGCTTTGCACTTCCACTTAATAATCCGGCCAAAAGAAGCAGCGGTAAACTTGATCAAAGTTTTCTGTTTCACTTTCTCTTCAGCAGGAAAAAAAAAATCTTATAATCAAAGGCTGTTTCCTGCCACTCCTGTGAAAACATTGTTGAGGAAAAAAAATATTGCTACAGGATTCTGAGCAGCAACCTTAGAATTTGCTCAATGTTCTCAGATTTCAGTTCAATAGAATAAACACATAATCACAATTGGTTTATAAACAGCTTTTGAGTTTGGGAAGTAAAAATAGTGCCATATCAAGTACTTGAAATCAAAGCTACATTTCCCTCCTTTTGCAGAGAATTTCTGAAACCATTTCTGGTATTTCTGACAAATATGTTTGTCAGCTTGTTTGTTTATTTTATTTGATATATATTGCTAACAATATGTGAGGGTAACATTGGGCAACTTAAAGAAACATGAAAAAACTAAATATAAAACAAAACACATTCTAAAAAGGTATGGCATTGGAATGTTAAAAATAAACAGAGTAATGAAATAGAAACAACAACAATAATAATAGAAGCAATTGAGACTAACCAAATCTTGGTCTCACAAATCTCATTCAAGGGTCTTAAACTCTGTATGGATTCATCCCATGTTCTGATACAATTTTCAGGGGGAAAGTCAGAGCTTTTAGGGCCTTATGAAAAGTGACATCTTGATCTATTCCAGAGCTTGGGGAAAAATAGCTTTACAAGAGTCATTCAAAGGCAATTCAAACTTCTGGTGGACTGCTATTGCGTACAGCAGGCAATGTGACAGGAAATATGTATTTCCTAGGATCCATTTGAAAATATTACTGGATGAATGGGACTCAAAACATGCCTGATGGGTCTTACAGAATAGGCAGAAAGAGTGGAGGAAAGCAGTCCTTTGGACAACCAGGCCCTATAGTATGAAGGGCATGTACTGTACATGCCCGACGTCCCGTGCGGTCACACAGAGAGGGCCTGCTGGGGGTACCATCGGCGACGAAATGCCGACTGGTGACCCCCAGAAGTAGAGCCTTCTCTGTGGGGGC
>JANHFL010005811.1:593507-603872 GCA_032468155.1 Oxyrhabdium leporinum | reverse complement strand
TTTTTATGTGAACCGCCCCGAGTCCTCGGAATGGGGCGGTATATAAATTTAATAAATAATAATAATAATAATAATATGTCATATAACTAATACTTAAATTGCCTTAAGAAAAAAAAACTCAGTGCCCAGGGAAGTCTATACTTCCCATAATCAGCAGTCTTGCTACAAAATTCTGGGCCCAGCTGGACTTTCTAAACACGATTCAAAGGCACAACCCAGCCCTATAGTTAAGGATGGTGGAGGTATAATCAAATCAGTAACTAGCCTGAAAACATATTGAAATATTTATAGTCCTTCATTTATTTATAATATTTATGAATGACTCGGTCCCCAAAGATTGTAGATGGTATACAAAATGTAATCTTCAGAAACATTGTTCAGTGTAGCTGATAAAAGGATAAATCTCTACCAACTGACCTGAGTAATTCATATGCCTTAAAAGGGGGGGGGTATAATAATGAACCATTCCCCACTGCTTTCCATAATTAGGAATCGTTCCTTTTCTCAACTGTACCCTAATTTGTTTTTCTGGTTGTAATAGAAAATGACAAAAAGTGGAAGGAACCATAGTTCAATATGTAGTCACTTTCATGCAGGAGGTCTTCAGTATGTTATAATTGGGGGGGGGGGAATAGGTCAGATAGGAGGAGATAGAGAGATCCCAACCAGCTATTGAAAGTAAGAGTAAACAATATTGGGGCTAAGAGGATCAAATAATATAACGTAGATTAAAAGAGATGTCTATATTCCTATAGCTGGGCTGTTAGAAACTGTCTGCCCTAGTGCTATGTCGAAAGTAGAAATGCAGGAGACAAACAATGGTTTAGTTTTTCCATCTTGACCATACTGGTAACACCTAATGTCAACCTCCTCTGATATTTCCCTCAAGTTTCTCCTTTTGATGTTGATTAGATCACAGTGTGTGACAATACTTTGTCAAAAGAAAAAAAATTCCATATTAAAAATCTCTCAGCATCCATCATTAGTGTTCCTGGATCAAAACTCAACCCCCTTCCTTCTTGTTCCCAAGGTGATCGTCTGGGGAAACTACGGGCGCATGGAACGCAAGCACTTCATGGGTGTTGCTCGGGTCCTCTTGGAAGAACTGGATTTGTCTACTCTGGCAGTTGGTTGGTATAAGCTTTTCCCAACCTCTTCAATGGTGGATCCTACTACTGCTCCCCTCCTGCGCCAGTCCTCACAACTTTCCCTGGAGAGTACAGTAGGACCTTGTTGTGACAGATCTTAATGAGCAAGGAAGTACTAAGGGTACTGATTCTATTTTTAAGATCGTGATCTCAAGGTTTTGTTTGCCTGAACGCTGTCCTCAAGTGCATTGCATCTTCAATCAGTCCCTGGGGGAGTCTGAAGGTGAGGATAGCCAAGTAACCTTGATGAAATCAAAATGGAGGCCACTGACCTTTCTCCATCCAAGTAGGAGGAGCTGTGGGGCACAAGTCCTAATTATGAAATGATGCTGATAAGACACATTTTTCGGTTTTTCATTTATTCACTGTCATCTATACATCTTCAGATCAATGTAACATCTTGAAATGTTGCAACCATTTATTTTCATTGGGGAAGATGTTCTTTTTTAATACTATTTTACAAATTTGAAAATAAAATGAACTTTGGCTATTCTTAATTATTCAAAGGAAACATCTGACCTAAATAACAGCAGTTTCAGGGAAACTTTATGGGGTTTGTAAATGTTCTTTTTCCTTTTAAAGAGTGGGGAGGAGGGAGAAAGAACTGCAACTATTTCTTAGAGCAAGTTGCATTTAAGGTACAAGTACCATTGCTGTATTTTTTTAATACTGTGCCAAATTACCAGCAGTGTCTTCTACTACTATAGGACTTAAGTCAACGATACTGCTGATGAATTATTTTGTGGGAAGAACTAGAAAAGATTCTAGGTCAGTCAGTTGCAACACAGAACATAGCAAACCACTTAACTGGAACACTGCGCAAAAATTACAAATTGGAAAATTTGTAGAGATTAGATTTATTATTGCATATGAACATTGTCAGCACACAAAGACACACACCATACCTTACCTCAGCTTTTGCTGTGCTTCTTCTCGTTGTGTCTTCTTATTCCCATATTCTAGCCATGCTTTGGATTTTTAGTGCATATCTTTTGATGTAGAATAGGGTTTGGTTTCAAGGACAATAATTTATTCCACTATTGCAAGTAAAATTACAATATAAAGGTTTGCTTTATTTAAGGGGGCAATGCAAGAAGATGACATTCCATTTATCATCTGAGAGACATGTGCAAAGGGTTTTGGGAATACATTTAACAGAAGGAAATTTTATTTGATCTACCAGTGTTGAGAGGCAACCTGGGGAAAGAAGAGGAAACGTTGGATTTTTCCAAAGTTCAGTTGCAAGAACTAGTAAAGGCATTTTCACAAGTGACTCTAAGCATCATGAGGTCTTTGAAATTATTTGTGTTCATATGTGAATTATTATAATGCACTTTTGAATTAATGAGCGCAGGGAATAATTAAAATTGGCATTTTGGCTTTCATGTGGCTTTGTATGCTTGTACATATAGCTAATCTATGAGTGAACATGCCCTACTTGTATTATATTCTTGATTCCTCCATGCATCATTATACAATTGTACATGTTCCAGAAGCAGCAAATAAGAATATGGCTTCTATTGTGCTAGATATACTGATCTACATCTAGCATAAAGAGAATGCTTATTTTTTAGCAGAGTTAACTTCGAATCAGCACAAGAGGTGGAACTATCACTGAAGGTTTGCAGATGGAATAATGACTTTCTAACAAGTCACTTGTGAAAATGCTCTAGTTGTTGCAGATTACCTTTGGAAGAATTTGAAACCTCTAAGAATAATAATAATGTAAATATTTTAAATTAGCCAATAAAAAAAGTTAGCTATATATACACATATATAATATCAGCTAGACAATGATTATCAACAACAGTTGGTAGTGGATAATTCAATCACTATCCGAGATTACCTGGACATTGTTCTAAATGAAGGCAGTAGAATTTCCTCTCCCATCTGGTCCTCACCAAATGTTTAGATTACATGGCCCTAAATTCCCAGCCAGCATGATGGATATCCATATTTGACTGGGAATTCTGGGATTTATACCCCAACACATCTAGAAGGTAACATTCATAAGAAGATTGCATTAGAGACAGCTGTTTTAAATGGTGTTTCATGCCAGGATTAGAAATTCTATCTAGATGTTATTATATATTCCTTTTAGTTTCTATTCTAATGATTGCTATGTTTTTTCTATTAGAATGGCAACAGTTGTCTTCATTTCACAATTCAAGATTCCAAACTATATATTAATATTTTGGAGCCATCTGAAAATGGCTTCCTAACCTGTTATTACAGCAGAAAGTAGTAATCAGGGGGGACACACACAAAAAGCATGGCTAAAGCATGACTATAGGGATACCCATAGAATGAAATCTAGACAGTTGTATGTTATATGTAGCATTTTAATGGTTTGTAAAATAACAATCAAATGTTGATTGCAAAATCAATAGGTCTAGTATGAACTCTGCTAGAAATAATCTAATATAGATAATAGAATACAAGAATGATGTTAATTTTAAGCATTTACAATCATAAAACCTCCAGAGTTTCAGTCTGATTGTCTAAAACTGTTTTATTTATGTGCTTTCCAGAGAATTTCTTTCAACATTCATATCAGAGAATTTCTGTGTATAGATTGAAAGAAGGTAGCTGCAGTATAGATGCTGGTCAAAGTATGTTATGACTCTTTAAGTTTATTTTTAAAAACCTTATACTTCAAGTTGGTATATATTCATATTTATGTATAGTAATTATTAGGCAATATTGTACAATATCTGTATGAATTAGAATAGTTTAGGTTAGATTTAATAGTTGGTAGCCAATCTAACTATCTTGTTGTTTAGAAGAACTATAGGAAACTGATGCATTTCAGGATTGAGAACTGAAGAGCAGTTGTCGTGTTTTATAAATTTAAAGATGTTTTGGTTATTTAAACTTATAAATCTGATCGTGTTTTGTATGTGTTCTGCAATCAGCTGCCAATTTTTACTGCAAATTTAAATATCTTTTTTTCTTATACTCCCGGGATAATTGTCAACAAAATAAAAAAGGCAACAAGAGCTACATCAGAAAAAAAACCCAAGGATTCCAGTAAGAGATTCTATTAAATATAGCAAAATAGAATATTAACATGATTAAAAATCAGTTCTTAATAGATTAAAGCTGTGGGAGCATAAAATAGAGTTTTGCACGCCTAGGGCAAAAACCATTGATAAAAAGTTGAGTGGGACAAAGATGATGAAGTTTTCAGTAAGTTCTCATCCTCTTCAGAAATTCTGCCTAAAGCTGTCTTGACTGAGAAGTATACATTATGGCATATGATTTAATATATGTAAATGTACACCCTGAATTTGGAAATAGGCAATGAAATATAAAGTTAACTTATACTTTTGTGGTTTAAATATTTATTTACTGCAATATACAGCTATCTGACTTGGAAGGTTGTGAACAATAATTAATATGCAAACTTGTACAGGAAAGTACCAAAAGTAGTAGAATACCAGCTGCATTGAAATATTTCTGTTAATTCAAGCTCATTTCAGTGTGGGCTTTACGATCAGGTTAAAAGCTGGTTCCAAGCCTGCTGAATAAATCACTGTTGTAAAATGAAATATAAATTGCTCTTTGATCCAGAATGATTTTGAATACATTATTAAAGCCATATGCATAATGCACACAGTGATTGTTTTTAAATGAAGAATTGGAAATTGATTTATTGAAATTCAGATTTTATGTCCTTTGTAAGCATGCAATTCCATTAACTGGCCTGTATACAAACTATTTACAAATTATCTGAAATTTGTTGAAATAGCAGGCAACTCCTCTGTAAAGCCACATCAGTGATAGTATTAAATAAAAATGGTGCAAGAGGGTAAATAGCTTTTATAGTGCTCCTCCAAGTCATTCTATGTGCCCTGCATCTCATTCACGCTCAGAGCAAGAGATCAAGCGTCACAAGTTGTAGTTTCCACATCTTGGCCAAATTCTCTAAAAGAGAAACTAGCTCTTTTACAGCTGGATGGGTCAGAGTTTACTAGCCTTACATCATGACCACCCAATAAAGTCCCAACATGAAGTCCTGGTGCATGTACTACATGTGAAAAACGGGAGGGGAAGAGGTACTTGTAGCCTTTTAAATTTATGGAAATTATTTAGCCCCTTCTCATTCCTAGCATTCCGCTGCCGCTGAATATGGCTATATTATGGGAGCGGTATTATTAATTAATAATTATTGTCAAAACTGTCATCAGAGGGAATTAGCAATGCTCATGGTTGCAAGAGTCCAGCAATTATCATAAATGGAAAGGGAATAGATTTGATCTGAAAACAACCACTTCCAACCCCTACATACATGCAAATATACCTATCTACAAAACGTTCTTGTTCTTTTTTTTTTCATCAGAATTAACTTATATTTTTAGGTGCTGTTTTTCTTCACCCTATATACTTCTGATAAAGATGAGCCATATCAGATGCAATTATTCTTTTTAAAACTGGGAGAGCCAAAGATGGTGTAGAAATGTGCAAGAATAAAGATGGGATTTCTCTTCCATCTTCCTAATGGTAGAAAAGGAGAAACTTAAGTTTTATTAAGAGTGAAAAGATCTGTCCATAATAGTATATTTATGTTTTATACTTGCTGTGAACCGCCCCGAGTCTGCGGAATAGGGGCGGTATACAAATTTAAAATAATAATAATAAAAAAAAAAAAATATTCATGGCACAGGATGTACCCAGATTCAGAATTGAAATCTGTTTTTGAAAGAGGTAACTGAATCTGGGTTTTCAGTGCCCGAGAGTACCTGATTATTCTTTCTCGATAAGTAGAATTTATTTTGAAGATGAGAGATAAAACAAAATTCAGACTGCTGTAGTTCAACCCATTTCTAGCTCTGTGATGAGAGTTCCGAAGAAAGAAAAAAACAAATCACGAATGGTTTTATTGTATATATAAAACACCTTTTTAATGTTTCTAATACTGGATCTCTTATAAATGTACTGTTTAAAAAGTAGTCATAAATTAATGTATAGAATGAAATTCTGTAGATGTTGAGGCAGTAAGAATCTCAGTGTAAGCATGTATAGTAGAAACCATCTTAGATAGCAGGTTAACTTTTTAATGAAATACATTCTAAGTTTATTACAGGCTGTTTGACACTGGAGAAATATGTTCTTTAAAAACAAAAATGCTGTATTTTTTTTTACAGAGGATATAATTTAATCTTTTTTTAAACAGAAAATGTTTTGTGCTCTTGGTATAATATTGTTTTTTCTTGTCCATAGAAACATTTTTAAAGTACTAGAAATAAATGGGCTACAGGATCATAGTGTATGGTTTGTCCCACTGAATTAAAAGAGAGCTTCAGCACAACTAATAAGTTAACCTTGAAAGACTTTATCAATTTAGTATTAGATACAGTATATTATAATTTAAACATTTTAATCTGGAAATACAGAAATATTTAAAATAGCTACCAGGAAATTTTCCTGTAGAAATTTCACCTGAAATTATAATTTAATAATATTAATATTGTGTAAGAATATTTGCAATTCTTTATTAGATCACTGCTAGCAATCTTAAGAACTAAACCTTTCTTGAAGGAATTGATGTTGTAATTTGAAGCTGAGGAAAAAAAAGAGACGTACTTTGCTAATTGTCCTAATCCTATATCCCTATAAACAAAATAAAAGAGTCTTTTTATAATAAATTTAAATAGTCTTACAAGCAATAATATATTATTTTTTCAATGTGTATTGATTGTGATGTGGAAATGGCAGTACATAGATAGAATCTACAATTACATACTTAATTCTTTGGGATTTCAGCTCTGGAATAGCCATATTAATTACAATCCTTTAAGTGTGTTTTTGGTAATACTCTGCCAATGGTTTAATTCTCAATTTACTTGTGCAAGCAAATCCTTTCACTGACCATCACATTTCTGTAAGTTGACTTTTATGATACAAGGTTCAATATAAAAATTACTGATGTGTCAGATTTTCTAGTTTTGGGATCATTTAACATTTGTCATTGTTATTTCAGGCTTTGCCACTGCCAAAATGTAAACTCTGAATTTCATAGTAGCACTGCCCCCTCTAATGGCCTCTTTGGCAAATGTTCCTCATTGAAAGAAACGAGTTGCAGTGCATTATTTTTCCTTGGCTATGTTCTAATATTTCTAACATGACACCAAAGCAGAGAAATACATGCACCTTTCTAAAACCACAAGGATGAACCAACGGCCAAACCTGCAAAAATGTATTGTTTGTGTGTCTTTTCACAAAATTGCAAATGATTTCTGGGAGCTTTTACCTAAGGCTTCTGCCCGATGACAGCTGTAGAATCTACTTTGCTGTTAAATAGCACCCAAAAAACCATCAGCCCAATTTACAAAATAAATATTATTCTGTTCCATCCAGTGCCAAACAAAAGTGCTGAAATGCAATGAGAAGGCGGAAAAAATGAGCAGGCAAAGTCCCATTGAAAATATATTTTACTTTCTTGTGCTAAAATTTAGCTCAGGTAGCTCTATTTTTGGCAATCCGATGGAAAATTAAATACCTTTGTGCCGATTAATTTAATCACCAGCTACATTTAGCGTGCCAAATTTAAAACAGCTGTCAGGGAACCATTCTTCTTGGGCCAAATCTGTTTTCTTACTTCCATCTGCCAAACCCAGAGCCCAAAGGTAAATTATTTTCCTTAGAGAAAATAATGCCACTCTAATGCCAAGGCCTTCCCTGAAAAGTCACATTATGTGTACAGGTTTTTCTCAACCTTGGCAACTTTAAGATGTGTAAACTTCCACTCCCTGAATTCTCAAGTCAGCATGACTAGGGTATACAGTACTTAAATCATGGCCATTCACCATGATAAAGTGATGACTGCCAACATAGGAAGCTCTAAAAGAGGATTTTATATATTCACAGAATATGAAACTAGTTACAATATCTGCCAGCCTACTTCTAGAGACTAGCTGCTGAGAAACCAGAGTAAGGGGGGGGGGGGAATATTGTCTTCAGATTGCATCTTTAGCACAGTGGGAAACAGAATATAAAAGAGTCCTTTTTTATAAGCATCATGGTGCAATGGATGAGCTATATTATGATGGCCTAGTGGTAAAGATGCTCACCTCCCACTCGGAAGGTTGAGAGTTCAATCCTAGGTAGTGGCAGATGTTTCTCTCCTAAGATAAGAGATACAAAGAAAAATATCTGCTGCAAACTCCATCAGGAAGGGCATCCGGTCACTAAACAATCTGCTCCATCCAGTCATCCTGATTCCACTCTGAATGAAGGGATTACAGGGTCATAAAAAAAAGAGTTTTATGGTGCAATGGATGAAGTAACCAACTAACTTAGTAAGCCTTGGCCAGTTTGATTATTTTACTGTTTTAAGTTAATGTGTAGGAAGTGGTATATTAAATAAATAAAGACTGTATATGTTCTCTTTATATGAACTGTGGGAAAGCTTGTGGAATTCCTATGTAGTAAATGAGAACATCAGATCATCTAGTTTGGGGAAAAAAACACCTGTCCAAGATTTCTGACGAAGACATAAGAGTTATTTTAAAAAAATTAGAAAAGCTAGTGATTAACCTGGAATTGCTTATACACAAAGCAAGTTTAAGCCAGAGCATATTTATTTGGTAAAATAGCATGTCCAGAGCCAAAGTGAGCTACCAGGAACGACTTGAAGCCATTTGATATGTCTCGCATTTATCTCATAATGAAATTTTCAGGGGTGCTGCTTTTAAGAATAGTTGAACATCCTAAAGCTGATCAATATATATTGGACAACTTCCCAAAAAATCCACGCTGCTCAGCCCATATTGACTTGTGATTATAATTATGCAGTATGATTTCCCTCCTTCTGCTTTTTCTCCCCCCCCAAATGAACATTAAGTATGATTACATAGCCAAGGGCTCAAAATAATAAAAACTCATATAGCCTTTGCTTCCTGTGAGGCTTGATTACCGGTAAGTCCAGCCTGTTCTGCCCTGTACACAATAATTCTAGGTATGAAGATAGTTAATATATAGAAGTATGAAAAAGAATGAGATATTGGCAGTCACCTCTCTTCCTGCTCAAGGTAGGGTATCTCATGTCCATTGCCATGCTTAGCTGGTGTTAGAATTTAATAACCAGCACATGAGAATTCTAGCAGTTCGAGTAAATATATAGATTTGGTTTGTTTTATTGCCAATTTGCAACTGCAGCACACAGCACAAGCTCTCCCCCAAAAGACCAGGGCACTAACTTCTACTAATGAATACTATTAAAGTTTTACTAAGATGCATGAATTTCCCTGGTTGGATTTTTCTGTGGCAGATTGTTCTGCACGCAGTCGCAATGCTGTACACGTGGCAAAGTGTGATTTCACATGTAGTGTCTGGCACCTTCACGTTGGATACTGTCTTTTGTCTTTAAGGGAAGATTCTGGTATACTGTTTTCTTCATTACTTTTGTCTGGAAAATACACAATGGTTGGGGAATTTACAATTAAGTGTTAAGCTAAAGAAATTGTTGAAAATAATAATAATAAAATAATAAAAATCTTCCTTCATTTTTTAAAAAAAAAGTGAATCTGAGGCTTTTTATTGAATGCATGTTTTTTTTTCCAGATTGCATTGGAATTAAGGACACATTTTCCTTGTTCAGGAAAGAAATGAAGTAGAGAAAACATGTCCAATTTGCATCATACATATTAAATTCACTGCTTATGAGGATTTAAAATATGCTCAGTTATTGCTGATTCCATGTAGATTTAACTGTTGTAAAATGCATTTTAAAAAGTGTTTAAAATAATATCATTATAACCTTGGTATTAAGTCTGTCCAAAAAGACTTCTAACCCAGACTGTTACTGCTACCATAACGCTGGACGTTTTCTAGGTTTAAAAGGTATGTTCTCTTCAACACTAGTTGGAGGGAGGTGGAAGCAGGAACTCTAATATATAAAACACAGTAAGTGTTGGAATTGTAAGTAAGTGAGATATTAGATGAGATCAATTCAAAGAATCACCTTAATTGAATGGGGTGCTTAGGTTTTTCCTGGGAACTTTCTAATGGGTTGCAATGTTCTCATAAATGTTATATAATATATTGAGTAGGTAACATACATCAGTGGTGAAATCTAGCTGGTTCGCATCAGTTCAGGTGAACCAGTAGGGAAAATTTTGATTAGTTCAGAGAACTGGCAAATATCACCTCTGCCTGGCCCCTGCCCACCTGCTCACCGCTCACTCCACCCCCTGCTTACCCCGCCCCACCTGCC
>JANHFL010005811.1:572255-588738 GCA_032468155.1 Oxyrhabdium leporinum | reverse complement strand
ATTTGTTTGTACAACCTAACATCTCTTAACTTCAGCTTGAATATTAGATTTTGATTCCCAAAACCAATCTCCCTTCCTTTTCTCTCCCTCCTTCCCTACCTGATCCCTAGTGATTACCTGGCAAATTCCTGTTTACTTGGCAAAAATCCACCTTAAAAGGGCCAAATGAATTCTGTTATTATTCACTCTGTGTTGCATTAAAAGAATTTCATAACATATCAATAGATCTTGAAATATTTCTTTGATCATCCTTTGAAATTTTCTGGATAATGCCACCATTTTTTAAATTGATATAGACGTTATTTACTTTTCAGTTTGCCATAAGCATACCTAGAACTGCTTCAAAAAAACCCCATGAAAATAATTCTGACGTTCAGTTCTGAATCTCATAACTTAACTAGTTGGAGAAAATATGCAATTCAAACTTGCTCACAGGAAAACAGGGAGATTTTATCCAAATTGTTAAAATGCATATTTCAAGCCATAGTCATGTTTCAGAGAAGTAAGTAGATCTATGCAGAGGGGCTGCTTTTCAGAAAGCAAAAGTTTCAACTGCACCTTGAAATGCAATGCTGAGTGTTGCATTTTGGAAATGGAAAGGCCCAATTCACGTGTGAAGTTTTTTATATATGTGCTTTGCTCAAATAAACCTATAAGTAGGTATGTACAGTATAACGTGAAGCAAGGAAGAATTTATTGATGGATATACTTAAAGTACAATGCATTTCATGTTAGGATAAAACTTTGTAGTAGTTCTATCAAGGATTTACACACAAAACAATGTCATTTACATTCAGTTGTGACCCAGATCATGATTGAAGTCCCTCATTCTGATTAATTCAAATGGATGTTTTCCATCCAATTAATTCCACACAAAGCCATTTAAAAATAATTTTTATTCATTCACATGATATGCTCTATCTTCATATTAACATTACGACTAATGTTTCATTAAACATTTTTTTCCATATAATATGCATCAAAATTGGGTTTTTTAAAAAGGAAAAATGCTCATCATCCATGCCTTTCAACAGTCATTATACTCTAAGAGACTTAATATTATAAATAAGCTAGCTTCACAGCCCCGTATTGTTCAGCAACCATTGGAGAGTGCCAAGCAATAAATAAAGCAATATATTTCTTGTGAAAGGAATAAGAACATCTCCTCATCTGCAATATGCCTGCTTTGCCTGTAAAAGGATATACCGGTATGTAAGACTCTACTGTAGCTAAAAAAATTATGGATTAAAAAAAAATATATCCAGACATTTCTCTTATCACCAAAAGATCTAGCTAGATTTTTTTGGGCTAGATGGGCAAATGGACCTTTTTTAAGAAAAGCAACTTCTTATGTATTAACAAAGGTTCATATGTCACACTAAGCCAGTGTTACACATAGGCTGTTGAATAAGTCACAAATAACTAGGTTCACTCACCACCCTAAGCCTGATTTGCAATAATTATTCAAATTAGTTTGAAGCAATTTAGAAGCCTGCTCACTTTTTATGGAAGCCTGAAAATGCTGTGCCCACTTATTTAAGTGCAACCCCTATTGCATTCCTATGGCACCTTAGGAGGGGAAGCGCCTACATTCACTGTACAAGAAACTAAATTAAAAAGTAATTAACCACTGTGCCAAATTAGTCATTACACTCAAGACCAGAACTCAGTGTTAAGACATTAGTGCTGCTCTTTTGGTGTGCCTATTTTAATTATCTGGAGGAAAAAATGTCATTTTTGCTCCCAGCACTGTAGTTAACATTCCCAGTTTCAGACAGTATAGGCCAATCCTTTGTTGCAAGGGGTGATCTTTCCAATTTTAGAAAAGATACTGCAGACTGGGAAGAGTCAGCGTAAAATCACAACACACGTTCTAGCAATGCAGGACACAGAGAATATCTGAATTGGCCTGAATCCAAAGACTAGATGGAGGCTGCCCAACGAGGAAATGTAGCTTAGGGTTTTCTGAGATGGAGGCTCCCCAAATAAATCCTTTGACAGCAAAAATGCTTTATGTGCGTTATTAACTTTGTATGTTTAGAACTAAGAAGAAATTTCCTGACAGAACAATAAATCAGTGGAACAATTTTACTTCCAAAAGTTGTAAATGCTCCAACACTGGAAGTTTTTAAGAAGAGATTGGACAATTCAGATTTGTCTGAAATGGTATAAAGTTTCCTACCTAAGCAGGGGGTTGGACTAGAAGACCTCCAAGGTCCCTTCCAACTCTGTTATTCTAGTCTATTCTAAACTAGAAACAGAACCAAAACAACCAAGCCGAGAGGGCACAAAAGACTCCACAGAACCTAAACAATGATATAAACATCATCCTTGGCCTTTCTGAAGGGATTTTAACCATGCCACTGCTAACCATCCCAAGTGAACCAAAAAAGTGATATGGAGAAGACAATGCTTACTCTCTGTCTCACTCACTTCACGAGTCTGCGGAATAGGGGCGGTATACAAATCGAATAATAAAATAAAAATAAAAAATAACCAGCAGCTCTACAATAAAGCCTTGGGTTGCCCAAGGGAAAACAGCAACCTTCTATTGCCGTTATTTTCCATGTTATCTGCCAATCAAGTCCAGGCAGCAGCTGCTGGAGCAGCAGGCTATGAAAGACACAGTTTCTCTTCTAATTTGATCCCTTTTCCATTTTGTAATTGCATATATTGAGGGGTAGAGCTGCCGAAGGTGGCTGCAGCCAAGAAAGATACTGCTACTCCAAGGCTGGTTTCAGTCTATGGTGCACCAGGTTCCCCTTTCCTTCTTTTCTTTTTTAAAGATGTTCATGAATTTTCAGGCCTGCAAATGAGGACTATTTGATCTTGAAATTTCTTCACAGGGCTTAGAACTCTATTTTATTCCTATTCCTATTCCTGTTCTATTCCTGTTATTCTATTCTATTCTATTCTATTCTATTCTATTCTATTCTATTCTATTCTATTCTATTCTATCCTATTAACTCTTATTTTATTATTATTCCATTCCATTCCATTCCATTCTATTCTGCCTAACTTTGCCAATATTAATCAAACCAGATTGCAAACTCCTCAGAAAGGAGACTAGGGAGGGAGGTAGCAATAATAGAAATTGAATCACAATTAGCTGGTCCCCAATCTGTTGCCCTTTAGATATGTGATCCCATTTGTTCTTCTAAAGCAGAAGGGAAATGAGGTAAAAATTTGCAACAATGATTGGGATTTGCAGAGGACCAGGTGAGGTTTTCGGATGGTTAGCACAGGTTGATTGACTTTCTTCCAAAGGCCACTAAGAATTGCAGACAATATGTAAACTAGGGGGCCTAAGGAACAATGTTATCTTATGTGCCTTGTCCATTTTTATCAGCTGGGAGAAAGGCAGTTGAGAGATCCTAGCAACACTGGAAATCTTGGAATATAAATAACCAAGAGAAGGGCTAAAAACATGCAACAGTTGTGGCAGGCAACTGTTCCATAATGATTTCCAGATTGAGCGATGCCTTTAATTGGATCCTGTCTGTATGTGAAAGTTGGCTATATAAATTGCTGGTGTGTTTTGTTTTTTTATGGTTTAAAAAAGCCACATTGCCTTTTTATAATGTCTTTCTTCCCACTCCTCCTGAATACTGTTTTCAGCCGTCAAAGTGATATCACTGTACAATTTTATTTCCTATCACTGTGTATGCAAATAAGTTTCTAAATATGCCATTTGTATAGCCAAAATGAAGTGAGATGCGTATGGATGTGTAGCCTGAGTGATGGTACTATGATAGATTATCATTTGTGTCTGGTGGACAGCTATATGGCTGTTTTCAGTGGCCTAAAACACTTGTAAATACATGCAAATAAATAAACATAACTGAGGCACCATTAGCCCTCCCCATTTTCAGATGAGACAGGCTATGCTGATTGACCTTAAAACAATCCACCTTCATCCCTGAATAACATTTCAAATCCAGAATGCTAAATGGGAGAGCAATTAAAACACTAATCTAAAAAATCTGAATGGAAGAATCTACCTATCAACATCCCTCCAAATAACCTTTGATGTTTAAAGATGTGCACCACTACTGTAGACAAAGACAGTTGTGGTGCAAAAGCAGAACTTCTCCAGTAACGAAGCCCCAGTAGGTCACAAGTATGGGTAGATCTTGTTTAGTAACAGCAACTACTTTGTTGTTAAATGAAGTGGTTGCTAATTGAAACTGTGACTGTGCTTATGACCTTAGTTCAACTTTCTTTTACCTTACAGACCGGCAAAGATGGTAAATGGATTGGTTGTAAAGTCACTGCTTCATCACTGTTGTTACAGTGAACAGTCACTAAATGAGGCAGTCGCTAAACAAAGTCTGCCTGTAGTCACAAGATAAATCTGGTTTAGTTACTAGAGTTGAGTGATTTGAATTAGAGCCATAAGGATTTTTGGTTCTCAATTCTTGAACGATAGCAATACTTCCCAGCCTGAATGTAACCTGCAGAAATTAAAATGATTTGCACAATCAGGAGCGGATTTTAATAGGGAAGGACCATGAACACTGTTCGTGTTTGATTCCTATAATAAACTTCTAGAAAGAATCTTTTCTTCCCAAGTGAAGAGCAGAAGGTGGGATGATAGGGGTGTAAAGGACCATATTTGTCTAGGACACTAAAACAGATACAAAGTCTGAAAGTACCTCATATACTAACCAACTTTATTATGCTCCAAAGCTTATGCCTTATTAAGGTTGGTCAGACCTGAAGGTGCTCCCAAACGTTGTGTCCATTCTTTGCCCTACTGCAGAATACTTAGCCTGCAAGTCTGACATCTGTTCACTGTTTCTTTTAGGGTGTAGGTCTGTCGACTTCTTCAGCAAAAACAAGACAAGCTGAGCCTACAGGCTGTCTTGATACAACTGGGTATTATCTGTATATATTTACCCCAAAGGAATAATTAGACATCTCCACAGATGTTATGGCAACTCAGAGGCACTGTGGGGTTTTAGTACTTAAATCCGTTGAACACTCGGCTTCTAATACAAACGTTGTGACATATGTTGACGGGAGAACTATTATTCAGCATTAATTTTCAAAGGGCATTGCTCAGGCAGCATTGCACAGGCATGGGTAGACATTTCAGACTATGCCTGCAAAGAAAAGGGAGGTGAGGAAAGAAAGGAGGGAACTCCACAACTATCTGACAATTCAATTCACCATTTATCATCAAAACACATGTTCGGTAGCAGGACACAGGCCCGAGTAAAAATTAAAACAAAAACAGTTCAAAAGAGCATGCATGCTTTCAAATAGACTTTCTCCGGACTCTGGAGTGCCCTCGGCAACTGGGACTATCAGATGACAAAGTACTGCCAGGAGAAGACAGGCCAGTGTGATCCTTACCACCTAGGGAGACTTCCATGATTTTGTAAGAAATGGAGTTGTAATAAACCAGATTCGTATGACAGTTGAAAGGTTCAGGATGGGGCGGATCTGGGCTTCTGCTCAGCCGTGGCCTGTAACATAGGCATGTACAAAAGGAAGGGACTTTTGTGGTAGAAACCAAGGATTTGCCTTTCTGCCGCTCAGCATCATCATGGATCAATGGGATGAGGTTCATCTGACTGGTTCTGTCTTCTACAGGGAGCAAGATCTCGTTTGTACTCCTGCTATCTTCCCTGGGTTTCAAGTTGATGTAATTTCTGGCTCTCCTTAAAGAAGCCTTCTCTTCTTCATCCCGACGCTCATCTTCTGAGTTCATGATCAAAAATCTAAAGACCACTAAGTTAAGAAAGGCTCCGATCACTGTCAAGCCCACTAAGATGTACATGAAACTGAACGCTACATAGGGAGGCTTCTTCTGCAAAGCTTCATGTTTCTGCAAGGCAACAAAGTCTCCAAATCCAATGGTGGTCAACGTTATGAAGCAGTAGTAAAAGGCATGGAAGAAAGTCCAGCCTTCAAAATAGGAAAAGGCAGCTGCCCCGATGCCTAATGTCCCCATGCATGAGAGAAAGCCAACCACAACCATATTTTTCATGGAGACTGTTGTCTGCCTCATTCCCAGGCATTGCTTTATTTTTTTTAGCACCATCCGAACAAGAATGTTCATGCGCTCCCCGAGGCTCTGGAACATAACCAGGGTGAGTGGGATACCAAGGATTGCATAGAACATGCAAAACACTTTGCCAGCATCAGTTCCAGGAGCCGCATGCCCATAGCCTGCAGCAAAACAAGGAAATAAAAAGAGAAACTTGGGTTAAAAATTAAGAAAGAAACAAAATCACAGTCCACCCTATTTCACGAACTGGCTTAGTAATGGAAATTTCAGGTAACTGCCTTTTTTGTGTGTGTGGGTGACAGGTGATGTCTGTCCCAAGGACTAGATATTCCCCTAGGATACAAAACAGTCTTGTACAATAAGATGATGAAACCTCACTTGTGTTGAAGGATCAGATATTTAAGGATGATGAGAAGAAATGCAAACGTGAAATGATGACACCTTATAGAAAACACAAGCAATAATTTATTGGCCCAATGTATCTTGATATCTGAAGAAAACTTGATATTAACCTATAATACGTAGTAGAACAAGGTTTCCACGTTCACACTAGAGATTATTGATAATCCTTTCCAAGAATTAAAAACACCTACTGCTGAAGATGTTAAAGATGTGCATGAAGGTGATTCCTAGCATTATACAACTTTGTTTCCATTTTTCCAAACTTGATCACATTAAAAGAACAGTTAGTCAGTGGAGTTACTCAAGAGTGAAATTTGTTATGTTCAATGACAAGTTTGAGAACCATTAGAAAAGCTTTCTGGTCTTCTCTATCCAATATCCTTCTTGAGTAGCCAGTTCACTAAAAAGCCACTACTCCAGTAAATTTAGAAACAAAGATGCCTATAAGCAACAACTACAGCTTGTTCGTACACACCTGGTTTATTAAGTGGAACATGAATTAGTTCCAGGCATGAAATTGTACTGACAGAAAGCTAGTAAATATTTGTTTGGTAGCTGCTTTTGCAGACATTGGCAAAGCTGAACTATGAATTTCCACTCAAAACCTACAGGGCTGCTTTTCTTTATGCATTATCTATTATTTTGCTTGTTATTTTTCTAAATCTTTCCCAGTTCTTCCTTCCTTCCTTCCTTCCTTCCTTCCTTCCCAACAATGTTTCCTTTCTGGGAAAAACAATATTATCCCATCTTAAATTGGTTCAGTATAATACTGTCCATAAAAGTTAAATTGCAAATTCTCTCATAAAGGAACTGGGATTTAGTTTGCAAGATATGCAATATTCTTTTTCAGATGCTGAGCACATCTTGTTTTTATTGAATAACTGTTCAGAGTTCTCATAATCATGCTGAATCAGCCTTTGTGGAAAGCAGAGTCCTGCCATCCAGCCAGAGGGCAAAAATCCCCAGGTAGAGATAAATTAAAGATGCAAAGATCTTGATTACCCAACATAATTGTGCAAAGCTAGCAATCATAACACTGCTTAGGGAAGAAGTAAGTTTTGTTGGAATACTAACTTTTCTGAATGGCAAATAGAACAGTAAGTCTACTCTGGTATTGATATTTTCCATTACAGGGTATATTAATTCTAAGCTATGTGTATATTCATCTATTCTCCCCATCACCATAGTCTTGTTTATTTTTCCTTTGTTTAATGAAGCCATGAAATTAATTTAGCTTTCAGTGTAATTGCAGCACATTTCTTTTGGGTATGAAGTTCCACAAGTTCCTCTCTTAGCTATCGGCACCTCTCTTGGGTAGCCCAATGTTCATTATTTTTAAGACTATTCTTCATTCTGAAAGATGGCCCATTTTCCTATATAGTGCAGGAGAGTTTTAGCAGCATTATTTTATTTTGAAATAAATGGTTGCAATCATAGAACCTTGACCCATCTTTGTTGTTGATTGCATATTCTGGGGGAACACTGGGAGATCTACCTGTACAGAACACTTGATCCACAATTTAAAACTAACATTTCTATCGATTTAACTTAAAACAGGATGAAGAGTGTCTTATGTCACAGAGAATGAATGAGAAGGAATAGAAATTAAACCATTAAAGGTATTTGAAGCTTCACACAAGTTTTCCACACAGGGAAAACAAGAATACACTATGCAGATCTACTACCTCAATCCCATCCAAGTCATCAGGTTGACCAACCTCCATGTATTAGAGCAACCTCTAATTTTCAACCTTAGCAGCTTGAAGGTAGGTGGACGTCAACTCCCAGAATGCCTCAGACAACAAGCCTTGCTGGTTGGGAGATTCTGGGAGTTGAAGTCCACCTACCTTCAAACTGCTGAGATTGAGAAACACTGTATTAGGGGGTAAAAATATTGCTGCACTTAAACTCTTCCCTGGTTTAGAAGAATTGAAAGTTTTACATTCTAGAGTTTTAACAACCAATGTATGGAAGGCTGGATGATGAATCTGCGGCAGCAGAGATATATCAAATGGCAGGCCCATCAGAGCACCTCTGCTCCCTTCCCTCTCATATGAAGATAGGAGCAGCTTTGATAATGACTTAAAATAGCTCTGAAGCCTTTATAACTCCTTGGATGATGGAAAGCAACTTGAAAAAAATAACTTTCATGAGGTTGAACTGAGCGTGGGAGAATATATGCAGATGAACTGCATCATATCCTATTTGTTGTTGTATTGGACCTCCCTTGATCTTGACATATGAAAAACTTTTTCCCTTAATAGTTTTACTAAGAAATGCTGTCTTAAAGAATATTTGATCTTGGAGGGAAGAGGTGCTTTTAAGAAACACAAGTGATATGTATGCATGCAAATTAGCAGAAACAGGTGCTCTCCTGTGAAAGAAGCCAGAATTTCAAGGCACGTAGAAAATATCCTAATGATCAGAAGTTACAGTGTCACTCTACATATGATACTTTTCACCAGATAAATGGTTGAGAATGCATAAAGGGATTTCAAATCTTCACTGGAATTGTAAGAATCAAAGAGGAATGTTTTATCTTTTTTGGTGGATTTGCAAAATAGTTAAACAATATTGGACTAAATACATACATTAATTCAAAAAATATTGAAACTTAAAATCTAATTTAGAACAGAAATTTTCTTATTAGGGTTGATGGATAAAACTCAAGGGAAAAAAAATCTTGGCATTTTAATTTTACATTTGGTAGCAGCAAGATTCCTATATGCTCAACATTGGGAAAGATTCTGCTACATACCGTATAAAGACAGTAGAAGAGTGGTTATTAAAAGTGATGGAATAGGTAGAGATGGCAAAATTAATGGTTCTCATTACAGAAAAGACATTGGCAAAATCTAATTCTAAATAGAAGCCTTTGGTGGACTTTTTGCAAGAAATAGAAAAAGGCCAAATTATGATATGTGGATTTGATGATTTGTAAAAGCGACTGACTGTTTGAAAAATGGATACTATGCTATATTTCTAAACTAAGAATTTAAGCTTTATCCATATTTTTTGTAAAAGAAGTTGGAAGTCACTTTCTTTTTATACATTTTCTTTTTTCTATAGTTTCTGTTTTCTGCACTCCTGAGCCTTCATCTTTCTCATTATTCTTTCTGTCTGTCCTTTCTATTTGTTAGTTTTTTATCTGTATGTTCTATAAAAAAAACTTAATAAATTTATATTAAAAAGTCACAGTATCATTCAAGCTTTCTCTTTTGGCTTTTCCCAGTTTTAATAATGGTGAACAATGGGCAAGTGGAAGGAGGCCTTTTGTATTTTTATTTATTTATTAAATGTATATGCCAGACATCTCACTGCTGAACTGAATCTGAGAGGCTTACAAATGATAAAAATATAAATAAAAACACTTAAAATTAGTAAGAATTACATATGTGTATATGAGCATTTTTTCTGGGCCCAGTGGGTGTCAAGCTCTTCCTAGCTGCTATTTACAGTTATAGTTGTGCCCTGTTCATACAGCTGACATGCATGAATGCATATAAGTTTCAGGCATAAAGTAAAGCCCCATAGCAAATGTCTAGAGCTGACAAATCAATTCCTCTAAAAGGGCCATGTCCTTTCTGCAAGCTGGAATGTAGGCAAAGTCATCTGGTAAGGGGAGTATAATGTTATGAGCAGCTGTCCTAGGAAGTTGTTCTATTTCTGAGACTGAGAAGTGTAATAATCCCTGTGGGCTACTTACAGTAGTTCATTTAAAAAGCTGAAGCTGTTATCACTTTCCTTGCAGAAAGTGTCTTACGCCTTCAGTTTTATTGAACTGGATCAAAAGTCAAGCACCATAGCATCTGTTGTCATTTGACTTTTGTTAAGCCTTTAGAAATAATTGTACTTCAATCACCAGAAAGGAAGAGTGGCCAACTACTGATCAACAAAAACCACATGAAAATTTTTTAGGTAACTGAAAGCCACAAAGGAGCTGAGGCCAGTTTTAAGACTTCCTCTATAGTTGTCTTGAGATTTCTACTTCTGAGTAATGAGAAACTATGTCACAATTTTTCAGAAATCATGATTGAAAAGATATCTGAGGGCCAATCTAAAAGACTTGAAGATTACAGGTGGCCATAGGGCTGCAAAAGACTCACTTGTGCCATAAATATATTACAGGTAGTCAAGCATTCATTTAGTGACTATTCGAAGTTACAATGGCATTGAAAAAAATGACTTAGGACTGGTCTTTGCATTTATGACTGCTGCAGCACCCCCATGGTCACATGATCAAAATGTGGGTGCTTGGCAGTTGGCATGTATTTACAACAAGGTGCAACTCACTTAAAAACCACCTTGCTTAGCAATGGAAATTCTGCTTCTAATTGTGGTTGTAAGTTGAGGGTTACCTGTATTCTGTTGTCTTTCAGAGACACAATTTTGATGCAAGTAATGAAATGTCATGATTTTGTTTTAAAATAGATATTTCTAAAATGATATGCATAGCTATATTGTTATTCCTCATTCTTAAAAAAATGCACCAGGCTGACATGATGGTTTTTTTCGTGGGTGTAAGAGGCATTAGTTATAGTTGAGGGATGCTGAGGAAGAACAAAGAGTATGATTGGGGGGAGAGGCAGAGGTTGATCAATATCCCAGATTATAGCAGGAGGTCACTGAGTTGGGAAAGGAGTGGAGGAAATTGGTGGATTGGTGATTGGGGTTGAAGGGCAGGTACCATCAGGGGAACAGAAGATGGAAAAATGGTGGGGGGAAAAGGTTTTGTTTCATGTTATATTGTGGTTATGTTATGTTGCACTAAGATAGGGTAGGAAATTGGCAAGGAGAATAGGGATGTAGTTTGAGAAATAGAAGTTAGAATAGAACTAGGTGACCAGCTTGAGTATCGTAGCCAGTTTGCTGGCACATTGAAGTATGTAGGATGCCTCTTTGTGCCCTCTCTCTTCTTTTATACTTCTAAGTATGTAAGGCTTATGCATTTTCCCACTAAAATCCTGTACTTTCTCTCTACATAAGGAAACTAATCTAATAAACCTTCTGTTAGCATCATATCAATCACTGAGAGTGCATCTTGAACCATTTAGAGAATTCCAGTGGAACTGATGGCACTTTTCATAGCTTATGATTGAGTGACCAATTGTTTTTGGTGTGACTTTTTTGGTATTGGTATTTTGGTATCAATTCCTGATAATCTCTGCACTTTTTGTCACAAGAGTTTGGATTTGCCATTGCTTCCTTCCTAGGGCTGAGAGAGTGACCAACCCAAATTTACCCAGTTGGCTTCAGGTCTAGCCTGGTACCTCTAATTACTACACCAAGTCCATGATGGGGGCATACAAATATGCTAGTGATTATACTTTAGAAAATAATGGGTAGAACTAAAAACAATGCTGAACATGAAAAAATAGCTTTATTTTATTTACCTCTCTTTAAAAATTAAAAACTAATTAGTAGTTTTTCCTTTGCCCATCAACATCAAAAAATAACAGATTGCTCACAAGTTTTGAAGGCTTCTAGGGTTTGCATTTGATGCCTTCAGTAGTTCTCTGAGGCTACAGCCCTAGGTCTATATCCAATCCCAGTTTTTTTTCCCTTCAGCACATTTTTACTGGAGAGAAACTGGCTTCATAAAGTATACTTTTGAAATATAATTTATGAAGTAGAGGTTCTTGATTAAAGCTGACTGGCTATCTTAATTGCTGAAGTTGGGATACAAATATTCTAAGAAATGTCTGCTGATTAAGAAACTCTGGGAATTCTGTCAACCTAAAAACTGCAATTTAAACACACACACACACACACACTCACACACACTTTTGATTAATTATGGTAATGTAGTACTGTGTTTCCCCAAAAATAAGACCCTGTCTTATACTTTTTTGCCACAAAAAAGGCACCAGGTCTTATTTTGGGGGTGATGTCATCCACTGACTAACTTTATTTGCGTGCATCGGCCCCGGCCTCCTTTTCACTGTCAGAGGCCTTCAGGAACTTCTTCTTCTGCAGCTGGCAAGGCTTTCCTGAAGGCCTCTGCAGCCAATAACAGAGCTCCAGATCGATCCGGAGCTTTGCTATCAGCTACAGAAGCCTTTAGGAAAGCCTTGCCAGCTGCAGAAGAAATGGGCTGGCAAGGAAGGTGTTGGGGTGTGCAAGGCTGGCTACAACTGTCCAAAGGTAAGTAGCATGGCAGCTCCACTCCCCCATCCGCACCCTAGCTTAATTTTTACCTTATCTTAATTAGGGCTTATTTTTTGGGGGGTAGAGCTTATATTGGGTGCACATGTAAAATCAAGCTAGGATTTACTTTCAGGGCAGGTCATATTTTCAGGGAAACAGGGTAGAGGCAGGCTGGAATGACAGTGGAGCTCACTATCACAACACTGTATTTCATTTTGTTGTCTCTTTCCCAAATTCAATTTATTTTTTTCAGTGATTGCCACTTCAAACTAATTAAATGGGAGATGTAGTAAAAGGGAAAAAGATCCTTGTTGGTCTTATCTATAACCTTTCACAATTCTAAGCTGTCTAATCTCTTCATTCTGTAATAGCAATAGCAGCAATAGCACTTAGACTTATATACCACTTCACAGTGCTTTACAGACCTCTCTAAGCAGTTTACAGAGTCAGCAAATCTGGGTCCTCATTTTACCCACTTCAGAAGGATGGAAGGCTGAGTCAACCTTGAGCAGGTGGGACTTGAACTGCCAAACTGCTGGAAATCAGCAGTCAGCAGAAATAGCCTGAAGTACTGCACTCTAACCACTGTGCTACTACAGCTTTTGTTTATTCATCTGTCCAGGGAGAAGCCCATTGTGATACCTTTAACATAAACGTTATGATAACTCTGAGAAGGTGCACCTTAGATTTTGCTGGAAGTATATTTTACAGAGACTGCTTTTAAAACATATATTTTATAGAGAAATATAGCTTGATTTTTTATGATGCTTGTATTCCCTAAAAGATGGTACTGTATGTAACATTGGGAGGTATGCTTAATTTACGGTGTTCTCTTAATAATAGTCATTATGTGCAATTTTGACTGAAAAGAGTTATTGAATCCACTATTGGCCACTAATAGAGGTGGGGAAAAAATAATCAGCTGTTTGAAGAAGAAATACCCTATTTTGTTACAAATCCAAGCAACTCCTTTTTCATTACAATAAAGCAGTATTTGGGCAATTAGATACCTTTATCTGAGGCTCTTCCAGCATTTTAAAAATTAACATTCATTATAATATTTTTGTGAAATTTAGCACTTATTAAAGCATATTTTTATAATCCTTTTTTAATTTAATTATTTTTCTCAAACTTTGTATTAAAAAATGGAATATTTTAAAAAATATTTTGTATTTTCTAAAAATACACATTTAAATATTTAACCACAAGGGGTCAGAATTTTGCTTGCACGCAGATTTCCCAGCTACTCTCTTGATTGCTACTCAAGCTGACACAGATCATTGCTGGTCTTAATAATTCTTCAAGTCTGTTGGTAAGAAAACCTTCAAAAGTGTGCTGAGTTGCACTTTGCTGTAGTCCTCATGACAATGCTCTATATCTGGGGTGTCAAACTCAATTTCATTGTGGGCTGCATCAGGGTGGTGTTTGACCTCAGGGGGATGGGGAGGGCGTGGCCAGCTCGACGTCACTTGTGTCAGGAGTGCCTGTGGTGGCCAGAGCGCTCTGCTAGTGAAAAGGGGCTCCCGAGCTCTGGTTTCGGCTGTGACAACCTGCTACAACCCTCTGCCAGCGAAAACAGAGCTCTGGAGGGCTGCCTGTGGCTTTCCTGAGCTCCATTTTTGCTGGCACAGGCACCATAGGGTGGTTCTTCACTGTTTCCAGGACATCCTCGCAGGCCAGATCTAAGCACCTTGCAGGCCGGATCTGGCCCCTGGACCTTGAGTTTGACATCCCTGCTTTATAGCTTTCTTTGAATGAAAACAAAGGAATCTTCCAGGTTTATTTCATCCACAGTCACAGTTTTGAAAAGACAATAGGAACTAGCAATACAATTTTCAGAATTTTAATTTTATTTCATTATTATTATTTTAATACAACTTGGATGTCACCCAATTCTAGCAGTTCATAAAAACAAAAATAAAATATCCCTATGCTTCAATCACCTCTGGCCAAAACAGGTGTTGCAGTAGAAGTCCTGATCCAGAGGTGATAAGACAGGAATAGCTAAAGTTTTGAAAAGCTAGTGACTCGGGAAATATTCCATATTTAGATGGGGGTCACACTCACCCACATGAAGTTGGTTCGTGATTTGGAGTTTCTTCTGGGCTCATGGTTCCCGCTGCAACCGTAGATGGGGACTCTGGCTAAGAGAGGTAATGTATAATTACATCTAGTGCTCCAGTTGCAACCATTGGGTCAATTTGCCATGGCCAACTTGCTGTGGGACAACTCACCATAGGACAATTCAAGAAATTCAAAGGTTAAATTAATTTCAATGGAACTGTGGACAATAACAATAAAATAAAATCAATCCAGAAATACAAGAGTAACAATAATTTTGATGAAAACATGGTCATCAATAATAAAAATAATTGAAGGAAATGATTAATACAGTGTTGAATTGTCCTGTGGTAAGTTGACTGTGATGAGTTGGCTGCAGTGACTTGTCATAGACCAGGGGTGTCAAACTGGATTTCTTCAAGGGCCGGATCAGCATTGTAGTTCTCCTCTGTGGGCTGGCTGGAGTGGGAGGAGACAGGACAACCACTTCATGCAGTACCCTGCTAGCCCAAATGGTGTGCGGGCGGGGCCATGCGCAACCACCGCATGCCCCATTTTTGGCCTGGATTGCGTCCTGCAGCACTTTGCCAGCCAAAATGGGGCCACATAGGAGCTGCAGGAGCCATACCCCATTTTGGCTGTCAGATGCACCATGGGCCAGTCCTTTGCTATTTCCAGACCGGCCCCACAGGCCAGATTTAAGATCCGGCCTATGGGCCTTGAGTTTGACACCCCTGTCCTAGACCTTCCTTCTGCTGACTGCCAGCAGTTTGGCAGTTCAATTCTCACCAGCTCAAGGTTGACTCAGACTTCCATTCTTCCGAGGTCGGTAAAATGAGAACCCAGATTGTTGGGGGCAATATGCTGATCTATAAACTGCTTAGAGAAGGCTGTAAAGAACCGTGAAGCAGTATATAAGTCTAAGTGCTATTGCTATTGCTATTCCTAAATCAGAAACAAGCACGTTGCTGAGGATCCTCTTCTTGAAGAAATACTACCTCCAGAGGTTTGAGAGTGAGCCTTTTGTTGGGTAATGGCATCTTTCTATAGAAACTCTTACTCCCAGCTATCCAGGGCACCCCTCACCAGATCTGACTTCCAAAAGGCCACATAAAGGCCTTCCCTCTTCAGAGATTGTGCTTGTTCAGTTTATGACAATGATGTGGTCATTAGATGTTCATTAGCAATTCAAAATGTTTAACTGTTCTGCATTGGGTAAGCCACCTTGAGCCAATCATAATTAATGACATGGAAGCCCAAATAAGTACGTAAATAAACCAGGTTGATCCTTTTCTGTATTGTTATCTTCTTTTGAGTTTTTTAGTCTAGCATTTCATTCTCACCAAGTATATTCTTTTCCTTAGCAACACTGTTCCATGACACCCTATTATCCTACTCATCAAGGGCCTATTTTTCTAGATCTTATGTTGGAATTTTGTTCTTTATGCAAACTTTAGGTTATCCTAAGTGCTCTTAATCATTTTCAACTATCATTTCTTAAAGTTCCCAATTATAGTTTGTAAAAAAAAAAGTTAAAGCAAGCATGCCCTAGCCTAGAACAATTAATCAGTGGAACAACTTGCCTCCAGAAGTTGTGGATGCTGCAACACTGGAAGTTTTTAAGAAGAGATTGGATAACCATTTGTCTGAAATGGTTTAAGATTTCCTGCCTGAGCAGGGGGCTGGACTAGAAGACCCCAAGATCCCTTCTAACTCTGTTATTCTGTTAGATAAGATCAGGTAAACTCATCTATATCTATATCTACAGTATATCTACAGTATATCTATCTATCTATCTATCTATCTATCTATCTATCTATCTGTCTGTCTGTCTGTCTGTCTGTCTGTCTGTCTGTC
>JANHFL010005811.1:526560-545321 GCA_032468155.1 Oxyrhabdium leporinum | reverse complement strand
TCTATTTTTTCTGTTTGATTGGGTGGCCTATAGTATACACCTATGGCCATGTCATTCTTTTTTTCTTTTATATTGACTCATATGCATTCTAGAAAGTTTTCGTCTTTGGTTTCATGCATTTCTGTAGCAATATAGTGGTCCTTTACATACAATGTAACTCTACCTCCTCTTGGTCTGGGGTTTTTTTTGAACAGTTTGTATCCTTCTATCAGTCTGTTCCAGTCTTGAGTTTTATCCCACCAAGTTTCTGTTATTACAACTATATCATATCTGCCTTCATGTATTAGTAGTTCGAGTTCACTAGATTAGACATACCTAATTCCTGCAATCGTTATTCATATCTTTTAGCCTTTAGGTCCATTTCATTATTACTTGCTTGCTTGCTTTTTCTTGCTTGTGTTTATTGATTTTCTGCCTTCTGCTTTCTTGCTCAATGTCTCTCCCTCTGTCTAAAAGCAAGGCTTTTTAAAAGGCATCCTTATCCAGCTAGGTTTTTCTATATTTTCTTATATTTAGAATAATTGTTATCTTACTATTAAGCAGCCAGTAGTTATTCTTACCTACCTTACCAGGTAGTCCTTGAGTTATGTCCATTGGTTCAGTGACTATTCAAAATTTTGATGGCATTGAAAACATTGATGTTTAAACCTCAAAGTTCTGGCCTTTGCAGTGCTTCTACAGTCATGTGATCAAAATTTGGTTGCTGTGCAATCAGCCCAAATTTACCACTGCCCCCTTTCTTGCTGCCACCCCAGGTGACTACTTAATTGCTTTCATAGTCTGGAAAGAGGCAGGAATCCAAGCAAGTAGGCAGGTGGGTGACAGCAAAGATTGGGTTGGAAAGTGCTATGGACAGGTACTAGGAAACCCAGGGCTTAAGGCATGCCAGCACTGGGGACTGAGGCAAGATAGCGCTGGAGTTTAAGGCAGTACTGTTGGGGCTCAGCATGGTGCTGGAGCTTGAGACTGGCCAGTTCTGCCGAGACTTAAAACTTGCTGGCACATTAGCCAATCAATCAAGTGTGGAGTGAGACAGACTGGTGCTTGAGGCCAGCCACTAGCACTCCTGGGGCTTGAGAAATGCTGCCTTATGCACATCCCATGACAAGATCTCTGGAGGCTGGAAATAGGTCCATTTTCATCCTCCATGAGCCTCTGGGAGGCCTGTTTTCCACCTCCCCAGGCTCCAAAGGCTCTCTTGAGGCCAGAAATAGGCCCATTTTCACCTTCCATGAGTTTCTGGGAAGCCCGTTTTCCACCTCCCCGGGCTCCACACATCCCCTGCACTTACCTGGGATCCAAAATGGGCTGTGTGGGGACTCCTGGGAGGGCAGGGCAGGGCCAGCCGGTCATTGGAACTATCAGTTTGCCAAACTGGATGTAAAATTAACGTCTGATTCGCCTGAACTGGCATGAACTGGCTGAAGCCCACCCCTGCTACAACTTCCCTGTGAGGTAGGTTGGGCTGAGAGAGACTCACTCAAAGTCACCTAGCTGGTTTTCATGACTAAAGCAGGACTACAACTCACTGTCTCCCAGTTTCCCGTTTCTAGCCAGCCACTTAATAACTATCAAATTCTCTCTTTTGCTTTGTACTTTTTGTCATTCTGAGTTCTAATTCTAGACATATTAAAGAGATAGAACACCATCAGCCAGTGAAACAGATAGTTTAATCAAGTGACTGGGGAATTCTGTGAGTTGAAGTCCACATACCCTAAAGTTGCCAAATGTGAAAAACACTGTTTTAAAACCTAATTTAGTGGATTTATAAGAGGTTTCTTTCATTATTGTATATATTACTTAAATTGGGAGGTATATAACTCAAATTTTTCTTCTCCACTTTCTGTTTCTTAATCTATGATGTACTTGAGCAAATATTCTCATGCAGACAAAAACTGTTTACCTATCTTTTTAACCAAGAAATATCTACATATGTGCTGACATCTAGGTAATATATAGAAATGATACATGGCTAAGAGTAAAAAAAGAAGTTCTTATAGTAATAGCAAGCATACATTAATCACATTCAGTCCACATGCTAGAGTCAAATAATGCATATTCGGGGTCAAACAAACATGTTAAACCAACGCATTGGAGTCAAAATTGTCCAGAATTATTGGTTAGCTAGAAATTAAAAACCATGTTTTTTTAAAAAAAAAAATCTGCTGGCTCCAAACAATCAGAATCAGAATAGAGCTGGAAAGGACCTTAGAGGTCTTCTAGTCCAGCCCCCACTCAAGCAGGAGATCCTATATCATTTCAGTCAAGTTACTGTCCAGTAGCATCTTAAATCCTCCAGTGATGAAGTACCCACAACATATGAAGGCAAAGCGTTCCACTGTTAATTGTCCTCACTGTTAAGAAGTTACTCCTCAATTCCAGGTTGCTTCTCTTCTTGATTAGTTTCCATCCATTGTTTCTTGTCCTAACCTCTGGTGCTTTGGAAAACAAATTGATCCCCTTCCTCTTTCTGGCAGCCTCTCAAATACTAGAATGCTGCTATCATGTCCCACCCAGTCCTTCTTTTCTCTAGGCTAGGCAAACCCAAATCCTGCAACAGTTCTTCATATGTTTTAGTCTTCAGTCCCCTAATCATCCTGGTTGCTCTTCTCTGCACTTTTTCTAAAGTCTCAACATATTTTTTTGTAATATGGTGATCAAAACGATGCAGTACTCCAGGTGTGGTCTTACTAAGGCTTTATAGAGCAGTATTAGTACCTCACTTGATCTTGATTGTATCCCTCTGTTAATGCAATTTAGGATTGCATTGGCTTTTTTGGCTGCCGCTGCACACTGCTGGCTCATATTTAGCTGGTTATCTACTAAGACTCCAAGATCCCTCTCACAGTTACTGCTCTTAAGCTGGTTTCACCCAATCTATATGCGTACTTTTGGTTTTTCTTAATCTCAAGGCTGGGGAAGCCCCTTTGTTGATGAGATGAGAAACACCATATCTGGTGTAGTTGGTGACCTGGTGACATCTGCATTACAGGGTTTTTATTGACTGATGTCACTGATTAAAACATTCAGCTCCCACTATAGTACATCACATATAACACCACGAAGACCTGCATTTGAAGTGACGATGGCTCAGTTGGGCAGTTTTACCCTTGCTATGGTGTTAGAGCTTAATGGTATAACATCTGACTGTGTGGCTTATGCAACATTTTAAAGATTGCTGCAGGATCAAAAATACAAAAGGCCTAAGCTCTATAAATCAATGCCTGGCCAGAAGAAAACATCATTATAACAGGGGTAACACTGGGGTTACCAAGTTGTTCCAATGACACCATAAATAATTTCTGGGGAAAGAGTCCAGATTTACTGCATGTCTAAGAAGCACACAAGGCTGTACTGTCTAATGCTCGTTTAATTAAATGCAGGGAAGCTGCAAACATTTTCACTGTATATGACTGTTATCTGATTTATCCATCCATGAAATGTGCACAAAATGAACCCTTCAGCTTTTCTGAAAGAAGGAACTTATTTCTTTGATTTCCGCATAACATTTGCTTCCTGCCTGAAGACGGAAACCTCATATTTTAGAATAGAGCTAATCATCTGGTGCATCTGCAGAGAGAGCTTTGAGAGTGGTTAAATGATGTCTCATTAATGGTGCTTCTGAATTTGTAGATGTTCTGATATGGCCACACAGCCACTCTTGTAGTTTGGAGAAAAGGGTAAATATTTTTGTACTATTGCACTTTAGCAGGTTTTGGAAATGTGTCCTCACTAGGGTTGTATTGCACTTTGAATTCAGTCTCAAAAAAGGTGGTTTGGAGCAAGTGAGAAATGTATCGAAAGCACATTGTATGACTGTCATGACTTAGAATGGAAATTCCAGGCTCCATCACGATCATAAATCGAGGACTGTCTGTAACCTTAAGGAAGAGCTGCAACCAAGACAGTGGTCAGATAAAAGAACTGGGCAGAAAGATAATTTGAGAAACATGTCAGACATGATCTTCTCTTCTCCTGAAGATAAAAGGAGAGACACGGGAGGCACATATACACTTGCAAAAAAATTTTTTTTACTGTAACCTTATAATAAAAGTAGTCTACCTTCCAAGTTTGGTCTCCCTTGGAGAGCCAACATCAAATGATCGAAGAAGCTTTTAATTTGTTCCCTAATTTGGCTTGAGAGATGGCATCAAATACACACTTGAGATCATGGAACCACAGAATTGGAATGGATCTCAGAAGTCATTTAGCAAAAGCCCCTGTTTTGTGCAGGTCCTGCTGAAGCATTTCAGACAGCTGGCTCTCTGGCCTTTATAAGATGATTCGTGCTAAAGAGGAACATTGTGTTATCCCTTTGCACTCAGGAACCTTTTGATCATGATGGCAAATAGCGAAAGGCAAGTAAAAGGAAGGGTCTTTACACATACAACCTTTTTATTTATCTTTCACCTGGCCCACTGTTAATACAATTATGGTAATCTCTGGATTTCCCTGTCTCCTTCTATCTTACCTTCCAAGATGTAGTTCAGATAGAAATGAGAAACCTGCTACTTATTTATTCAATACCCTTTTAGAGCTCTGCATGTGCTCAGGAGACATCCTCTAAAAAGCACACTTGCTGAATTGCTGAAGGTACTCAATCAGCATTCTTTGAGCTCTTTACTTTTCTGCTTTTTAAGATGCAGTCTAGCAGGCTACATTCTGTACAGTATCTAAATGGGTGGCTGCTCTTGGACAGGAAGCAAAGGAAGAGATATCAGAAGTTGCCAGAGGAAATTTGCCAAGCATAATCGGCAAAAGGAAGAAATGCTATGGTTGGACTTCAGCCTCCATCTGTGCTAAAGAAAACACACCCAAAATGAGCAACTTTTATTATTCAAGGGAATTGTAAACAGATCTCTTCACGTTCTACTTCTAATGAATCTGAGGTGCTTAAATGGAACTTCAAGCAGAGATAAATGATCTTAGCTAGAACTCTCTGCTTTTTTCAGAGATAACTTAATTGAATGGTCCTAATAATTTAATTATTCATAATTTAGTTATTCATAATTTAATTGAATGGTGCTAATTCCATCCTCCCTTCATGCTCTTTCACACACACATACACACATGCATGCACACACAGCTTTCTAATTCATGGATTACTCTTGGAGAAAATAAAGTCTATGCATAGTCAGACAGGGAGAGACTGTTCCTTCAGGATGGCTAAAATGAGTTTAAGGGTAAACGAGGTTTTCTTACAGCAGAAACTGTCATCTTGGTGTTCAAATAATTGGCTTCTCTATGTAAAAACTTGGTCTCATTAAAAAGTATCTCTGGGGTGTTTGCTCAGAAACTCAGAGGAATACCGGTACATGGGACTTGCTGCCCACATGACAGATCTGTTTAAGCAACCTTCTTCAGGAATGAAAACTAAGCAGTTCCTTTGATTAGAAGTAGAATATTACTTATTGGCCAAGTATGACTGGACACAAGGAATTTATCTCTCTCCAGTGCATAAGCGATCAGGCGACATACAAACAACAAAGTAATATAATCATAAAATACCAATAGGAAAAGGTAACAGAAAAAATGAGAAGGATAATAGTAATATAGCCCTATTACATGGGTAGATATTCTTGGACAAAAGACAGTGCTAGGGGGATTAGGTGTTCAGCAGAGTGATGGCACGAGAGCTATTGTTTGATTAAAGAAGTAATGTGAAATGTTACATTTCACTCTTATTTAATCACAGTTTTCCATAGATTGGTTTAAATTTAAAATGAGAGGATATTTGTACTGTTATATTGAATATTGATTATTGGTATTCTTCATGATATTGTTTTATGTATTCTTTGTTATTGGAAAATTATTCTTGGATTTTTTTGGGTTGAAAAAGAGAAATACAATTTTGATTTTGGAATTGGACAATTAGATCAGTTTTGATTAGAGAAATATGGTAAAGTTCTAAAATTAGATATGCATGTTTCATTTTCATTTAATAATATTTATCAGTTGGTTAAATTAAAATGAGTCATTTGAATTGTATTATTTTTGTATGGTTTAATGTGTATTGACTTAAATTTAGGGTAAGAGGTTACTATATTGTGTATTTGTATGTTTACTTGAAAAAGTCAGAAATTACTCATTTTATATATTATGTATTTTTTTCTTTTTTTCTTTATTTTTTTTAAATTAAAGTTTAAAAAAAGTTTTTACATTTAATTTTTTTTTTAAATTTCCCCCATTTTTATTTACCTTCCCCAATTTTTCCCCTTTGTGTTATTTTGGATTTTATGATTTTTTTGAAACTCAATAAAATTATTTGAAAAAAAAACCAGGAAACAAGAGCTAAGCAATTCCAGGCTCCAGACCATGCCTTCTGATTGGAAGGATGAATCTCTTGCCTCCAGTAATGGTGTCTGGTAAATTCTGACACCTCACCCTGTGGAAACCTAACCCCCAATTCTGTTGATTCTCTCTGCTTGTCTCACTGTTCTAAATGGATATCGCCACAGAAGCACATATACAGTCAACTTATTTAAAGCTCTCGCTAGTTCGAAGCTCTGTAGTAATTGAGGCTGTCCCCATTTGGGTCTAGGTTTTCCCCAGGTCTCCTGTCTCATCTTCACTAGCTTTAATTAAAGATTAAAGGGATTCTGATTGCCTTCCACTGTTCAGCGGCTCTTTAAACTCTCCCCTTCTTCATTTATTTTCATATCTCTCTGAAAGTTCAGTCAGGTCATGAGGTGAAGTCCTTGATGGTTATAATTTAATTTTCATTCTCTCCTGAAACATTGCTGGCTGGAAAGTAAAGAACCCAGATAATAATTTCTTATATTGCATTGCTGCTTTACGTCCTTTCCCAAGAAACTTTAATTATGGATGATATATTTATAGCTGGACATATTCCTTAGACCATTACCTAGTGTAAAAAGCAGGAGACTCTTGGGAGGGTTTATAATGGTTCCTACAAAATCCAATATTCCTATGATGATTTTAGAGAAATGTGCTAACACAGTCCTAGCCTTTCTTTTCCAATTCTAGCTTTGCAACATTCTGCTTATTAACATATGCTTCCATCTACTTTGTAGACAGTCTATGAGATCTCCTTGACAACAATTAATAATTTACTATACCCAGATGTTCCAGGAGTTATTGCCAGCAATTTGAATGCACTTATTGAGAATAATGATGCCTCACTATGAGCTCATTTTAAGTAGCATTTTTCCCCAAAGAAGGAGCTTATTATTCTCAGGTTTGGCAAACCCAAGAGAATCGTGGTAACATAACAGATTTGTCATTCTAAATGGCAATGCAAGGGAAGATTTTAATGGACAATTCACTTTTTGAGACTCAATAGGAATCAGTGTGACTGATTGCATACTGATTTCACACATACCCATGCTTCTCTAATAACTCATTTTTTTAAACTTGCCTTGGGCAATCATTTCCCTTTAATCTGCCTGCTGGACTCTAAAGCAAATACCAAGTTCTTGGATGAAGAGCTTGTACTTATTGTTCAAACATAAAAGAGTGTGTTCAGAGTAACAGAGAACACTTTTGTTCTCTTAATCATGTATCCCTCCTTCAATTTCTCTCCCAAATCTGCCTTGCACACTCCTCTAATTATTAATACATTATTATACTATTATCCTTATTCTCTGCGCTCCTCTATCAAGATAACTTCAGAATGTCTTAGTCTCTTCCATATCTAAACTCTGATTTAATAATAATTGGATTAGAGGAAAAGAGAGCGCCAATGAGCACTTTTCCACTTAAAACATTCACTGGGCACATTCCAAGTATTTATATGGCAAAAGGAGACCCGCAAAATCAAGAAGTAGGGAAACTATGATAGAGGAGTGAGGAAACTCAATTGCAAGTGCTTTTCTTTTTGATTTTGATGATTGGTCAGAAACTCCCTTAATGACAAGACACTGGTCCTATCTGCCAAATATCCACAGATTCTTGGTAGAACTGTTTCCGGAATCTTTTCACAACTGAATAAATGAATCAATAAATGAGTACTGCTGTTATTTTATTTTAGTTTCTAAAATTCTGTAATCCAATCCCCTTTTCCTGATAGTAAACCTGATTAATGAGATTCTGTGTAAATCTTGCTTTCCTGGTTGTACAATGCTGTTAAGGATTTGACACATTGTGGGGTTGGGACTCAGTGGAGCCCATTTCCATACAATTGGCCTCTGAGTCAGAGTTGAAATTGATACTTGATCTGGCAGTGGTTGCATTGTTAGTGCTTGGATTGTTAGAACATTGACAATTATGCAGTTGTGTCCTTTTGGAATAGCCTGAAGGGGATTGGTATCCATATTGCTGTCATAGTAAGTAGTCTTAAGATTTCTGAGCAGGAGAAGACGATGGTGCATAGCTGTGCTGAGTCCTGAACAGCTGTGAGCAAGACCTTATACGTATAACTCTAACTCTTCACATTTGCCAGACCATAATGTTTGCTGAAACTGCTGGAATTCAGCAAAGCCATTTCCAGATTGTTTGCTGGACCATGAGTTTGTTTCCTAGGAAACATTATCTCCAAGGTCACTTTGAAGAGAAAGCAGAAAACCCTTTTCTGTTCATCATGGCTTCATTACACAATTTTTAAACACTCTGGCAGTTTTCACTTTGTAGATATGATTGAACTTTAGTGGAAGGGTAACTCACACTCTTTCACACATCTGTTCTGCCTTCTTTTCCAGTTCTCTGTCTTTCTTCTTGTTTGCTGCAGTGTCTTCTGGGACTTGTAATATTAAACTATACAAACCATGTTCTAGCCCAACTAGGTGCACCAGACTTAAAAGCCAATGACATGTAGGTCAGGACTACTTTTATTATAACAGCTGTAGTAACAGAATCTTGCAAATCTGAATGTGCTTCTCCCTCCTTCTATCTATCTTTGTGTGAACTATGAAGGGGCTTGTCCAAGATGTTTTCTCAAGTTGTTTTGTTGGCTCAGCCTGAAGTCCCCTTCGTCTGACCATTGCCTGGGTGGCAGTTCTTCCTCCTGCCCTTCAGGACTATCCCCTTTCACCTACATACCATGCCAGTATCTGTCATGTGGATTACAGTAGATATTTGAAGTTCCTGAGCCATCATTTTCCATGTAAGCTCTGCCTCTAGATAGTATTATTCAATCTGGTTCCAATTCATGGACCTTGGACTTCTAGTAAAATAAAAACAAATAAAGTAGAAACTTGCAACTACCTGATTTTGTAGTCTCTCTAACCCTGTGAAGATGAATTGTTGTTTTGGGATTTACAGGTGATGAATAGGCAGAAATATTTGACTTCACCACCTATCTGGTCTCTTTAAATAGCTATTTTTAAAAAATATATATTTTTTATTCTGCCTTCATTATTTTTGCAAATAATTTAAGGCAGCAAACATACCTAATACTCCTTCCTCCTCCTACTTTTCCCACAACAATCCTGTGCGGTGAGTTGGCTATGTCAAACAGAGTCACAAGCACACATCATACTAAGAGTAGAATTCATTTGCTTTGCTTACACAGACAACTGTAGTTTGCTCAATAAACCACAACTATAAGAAGCCATAGCACAGTACAATATACAAACCCTGTTTTAAGTGTGAATTACAAGTTTTCTTCTGAGAAAGGCTAAAATAAATTAATTTCTGCAACTTACTTTTTCAGATGTCTGATATGTCTTCCTTTTCTCATCCACTTTAGTTAGAGAAACAAACACATTCCTGAATAGAAAAGGTAGTTTAAGGATCTAGAAGTTATACAGTCATATTGTCAGGGTTCCAAATAATAGAACCATAGCAAGCAAAACTCCAAGCTTCCAAGATGGGTCTGGTCAGGTCAGCTTCAGGGTTGACACATTTGTGTGTAGCCAAGATTCCGTTTTGTGCTATATCATTCTATAGGACCAAAATAAATGAACATCAGGTAACCCAAATCCTAATTTTGGATAGCAGATTGTTCCTGAATGCAACAATACCTTCGAATTCCCCTTGTTTTGAATGTTTAAACTCATTTTTATTACAAGACTTTTAAAACTGACATTTAGCAGACTGAAGTTACAGTAAAGCAGATTATTTTAATGTCTTTTGCACAAGGCCCAAAAAACTAAAACAATATCAAATCAAATCGAACTTTTACTACAGTCAAAGACCAGCATAAACAAGAAGACAAGACCAGACCAGATTTAAGAAACCCTGACTTCATTCTGATATCGTACTGTATAGTACAGCTAAGTCCAGCACTACCTAGAAATTAAGCTTTGTAATGGCTCTGTTCCTTACAGTCTCTTCTGTTCCATTTCTTGATAGGGTTTACACATGTACGGCAGCTCTTTGGACAATGATTGAAGTGGGTGTGACCAAAGGACAGTAACATAGAATAATTATTATTGGTAATTTGAAAATTATACTTCTGTGGATGCAGAAAAATTGCACCTGCCTTCTTTGGAGCCTCATGAAACTACTAACTCATACTTAGCTTGTAGTAAATACTTCACTTGTTTCTGTTATGAAATACTACCTCTCTTCTCTCCTTTTTATTATAAAGCAATACTGCCTCCATTCTTCCTCTATTAAATTTTCCTCTGCCTTTTCAGAGCTATTTTTAATAATGCACTCAATTCTAATGGCTTTAACATGCTCTCAGATAGGAAATGCTATTTTTTCCTGGCTGACCGTGCAGTTCTGTGCATATTTTTCTAAAATTAATTGTGCACAGAAGATTTGTAGAACATAGGACACTTTCACAAGAAATCAGGTTCAAACTTCTGATTCTGAAACGTCAGCCCTGGGCCAATTTATTTCTGGTTGAATTTCAGTGTATTTGAATAATAAGAATAACAACAACTTCTTTAATTCTAATTGCCATTTGTAAGAATTTCTATCTCATCTAGCAATTGTTTTAAGGGGAAAATATCTTGATGTCTTTGCAGCTCCTTCCCTCCCAAAACTCATTAACTTACTTTTTTTTTTAATTCAGCCACATAGAAGCATAAAATAAGCTTTGGATTTATTAGACTGAACATATAAGCTGTTTCATACATATTCGCAATAAGTCACAATTATATCAAATGATAAACTGTAAATTTTCAAAAATAGTTTTATAATCTTATTAATGAATTATAACAAAAATAATATGTGATAATATAGTAAGAAACTGCATGCATAACAGTGATTGAAGTAAACTAAATATGGGGGGGGGAAACTGGAGAAAAAATATTCATATGACAGCAATATAAAGTTAATTCATTCCTTAAATTTATTAGTGTCTAGACTATATAGAAACGTATTAGTCCATCTTTTCATTTTTAGAAAAGATGGACTAGTTTATCATTGTTTGAGATGAATGTGTTTAGTTATGTCACAGAGCAAGCTTTGTCCATTGTGATGCAAATTGGTTTGCCTTTTTGTGTAAATACATGAGCAATTTATTATTTGTTTTCTATGAAGCAGAAGTCAGATCTTGTTTTTTCCTTCTCTCTATAATTTGCAGCAACTCAGGGTGGAGGCAAGATTCGTTTTTCTTGCCATGTACATGTATATATCTGAACTAGACTATGTTGTTTCTGTGTCATATAAGTGATTATATGCATAATTTTGTATTTATTTATTTTGTTATGTTTATGTAGTATATATTGGAGATGGTGACCCTTTGAGAGCTGTACAAAATTTCATTTTAATGTATGCTCATTAGTGTACGTTTAAAGTGACAATAAAGTTATTCTGAGTTTTCTAAGTCTAATAAGATTTTGGGGTTTTTTGCTCCTTGTGCAGTGTTTTGAGGGGAGAAGGCATAAAGACCTTCATGTGAAGATGACTGTGGATTGGCATTAATTTAGTATTGGGAAAATCCTTAGATTTCATTTCATTTTATTTACATTTCACACTTATTATTTAATAACAGCTCAAGGTGGCCTGAGATCCCACTTAAAATTTGGGAAAAGGGTGCAAAAACACACGGGCATGCCACAAAGTGAATGGAATGGAACTAAACACGTTGCCACAGTGAAAACTTTGTTTTCCCCATTTTAGGTTGGACATGAGGGTTTTTTTTCATTTTTTAAACTATGCTAAGTTAATTTTTAAGAATTACGCACCAGTTTGAATATTTCCCATCTCTAAACAATGGGAAACACACTGGTTTTTAGCAGTTGTGTCAGTAGCTTCATCACAAGAAGGCCCCAACAGGAACAGCTTTTAGAATAAAAAATGTTAAGATGTCAGCCACAATCATCTCATCAAAGTTCTGCATTTAAAAAAAGGATGGGGCTATGTTGGCATGTTGCAGCCAACGTCTTGAGTTTTGTAGACTACTTCCAGAGATACTCTAGGGATCACAGATGAAGGTATCAGATGAGCAGTTTGTGCAGACACACATACACAAACATGCATCAGAATAAATGGCCTAAAGCTTTCACTGGAGCTTTGCATTTTGTTTATGAAATCAGTCTGGGTTTCTTTAGCATAATATAAATCCTATAAATGCAAGGAATGTACAGCTACCATAATTGATGCCAATTCCGTTGTTCTTAGCTCTGATCTTTTCCCTTTGCAAGATGCCTTTCAATTTTCTGATCCTTTAGTCCATAAACCACCAAAAAACCCTCAAAATATCCCTTAGATATATTGTTAAATGATCAGTATCCCCTACTATTTAAATTCAGTCACATGCTGGCTGGAGAATTCAAGGCTTTATTCTTTTTTACAAGTAATTCAAGGGGTATCCAACACATCTCCCTCCTCCTATTTTCCCAACAACCACCCTGTGAGGTGAGTTGGGCTGAGAGAGACTGCCTGACTCAAGGTCACCCATCTCATTTTCATCACTAAGGTGGGTTTTAAACTCATGGTCTTCCACTTTCTAGCCTGATGCCTTAACCACTAGACCACACTGGCTCTTAAAGTTGCCACGATTGAGAAATGCTGCTCTACGTTTATTCTATACCAGGGGTGTCAAACTCACGGCCCGGATGCGTCATGCACTGGCCACCCCCACACCCGGTTTAGCGAAGGGGAAAAAAGTCACGATATGTCATGTGATGACGTGACACCACGAGTTTGACACCCCTGTTCTATATTATTGTTTCCATTGATGCCCACAATAATCCTTGGAAGTCTGTAGGCAGATATAAAAGCAATAACCTTCTATTTTTTTTCTCCAAAAACATGCTGAGAGCAGTTATGTACTGAGTAGAGAGAGATAATATAGTAGGACTTTCTCATCCTTTCACGAACATATTATTAGCATTACTTTTTTTCTAATACAAACTTTGGAAATAAACATATTATTACTTTTAGCACAGATCTACTTATTTTTGTTTTGTTTACTGTTAATTTTTCACTGCTATTCAGGTTCCATAATTTGCTGTCTGCCAATCTAGAGACAGGCCATTAGAGGGCAGGTTGACCTCATTCTTGAGCCCAGCTAAATGATTCAGTGGAAAAACCTCTTGTAGAATTAAGCAACAAGATCAATTAAAAAAAAAAGATTTCTCAGCTTTAATTTTCTGGATAAGGGGGTGGTCTGTTTCATTCTTTTATTTTGACTCAAGCCTATAAAATATTTGTGGGCTTATTTGGCCACTAAGCTGTCTGTCTGGAGATCTTTGTGTGGGGGCTTCCTGTATTTTTGGAATAACTTAATCAAAAACAATTAGAGATAAAAATAGAATTAGCATCAAAACAAAAAAAAGCTATTTTAAAGTACATCTTAAAATATCTCACACAAAAAAATAAAATTTGCCAGTTGGGGAAGAACTGTCACTGGATATTAGGAGAAAGTCAGATTAAAGGTACAGGAGAAAAAGAAATCTGTTTATTTTAATGTCAGCTTGACCACTTTCTGTTTATTTTGGTATCTGATGCCTGTAACAGGATATTTGTTGCTTTATTCTCTGAAGTCAACCCAAAAATAATTTATTTTTCCATAGAAATAAGGTGATGAAGCTTTCAATAATATATCTTTCCTTGGACATACTAGCAAATATGTTATGTTCAGGCTTGATGCAATATTTTGAAATGTGTATAGCTGGGATGCTTTGTATCCTACATATTCTCAAGCCACGACTGTATCAAATATGCAATGCTTTTCTTGAAGAAGTGACTTTGAACAGAATATTTTCAAACTGCTTTGGACTCAGCATTTGCTGAAGAGAAAATCCAGAGAAAAGACAGAAAAAAAGAAACAAGAGCATAAATCTATGCTTCCAGGGACAGATATACATAAATAGACTCTAAATAATTTGACTTGGATCCTTTCTCGTATCATTCAATAATAAATATGGTTTTGTAACCAAGCAAAAATGCAACAAAAAACAGGAGCTGATATCAGGTGTTCAAACAGTGTTAGTCTTCCTCCGTAAATTTCTATAGAGGCCCAAGGGTGAACTCTTTCAATACTGTCTAGGAGATTTCAATTTTGGAAATTGTCTGATAAGAAGGTATAACAGTGGATAGATAGGTCATTTGTTTTTTATTTATTCATAACATTTATACTTTGATTGAGAGGCAGGACATTCACTTTTTCTGGATGAGACTGATTTGCTAAAGGTCCAGAATAACTTTTCCAGACTGATTATTAAGGTGGTATCTATAGTACATAGTACCCATTAAATAGTTCAGGATACTGTGCCAGATTCTAACTGATAGACATAATCTGGCAGAAAGGTGGCATTTTCCTACAATGCTCTGGCAGATTATGCATGGAAACATCTTTAAAGGTTTTTGAACACTACAATTTAGTTTTGAAAACTGCTGCCAGGTGCCAATTTCTATATATCAGCCTTTATCCCAGCATAGATCAAATCTATATTTTCTGTCAGCCCTGGATAAATAATTTAGTTTTTTTCTTATTTCTCATCCATAAATAGGCATCATAAAGATGAAAAAGTATTTGAAAATGAAATGCTTCCTGACTATTAAGTTAAAGTATTAGAGACATGAGAAATAATCATGAAAAGATATGGGTGCCACGTATACTGAATAATATTATATGTCCAGAAGAAAAAGATAAAATAAAAATTTAGACCATGTATTAGTTCTACATTCTTATTTAATGCCTTTTAAAACAGGGGTTTCCAACCTTGGGAACTTTAAGACGTGTGGATTTCAACTCCCAGAATTCCTCCCTAAGCATGGCTGGCTAAAGAGTTCTGGAAGTTGAAGTCCATAAGTCTTAAAGTTGGAAAGTTTGAAGAGCCCTGTTTTAAAATCTATTTCAACTCTTGTAGTCTCTTGATAGAGGCCAAAATGTATGTTGGCACACAAACACTTTCAGTACTGGTGAAAAGAAATTCCAGTGGGAAATGAAGGTGATAGAACTTTTCACCCTATTCTTAACAAAGCAAAACTTCATAAACTGGTTTCCAAATTATATAAACTTGCAACATTATATGATTTTATGACTTGGTCCCTAATTAGTCGAGATTCTTTATGTGACTAGCCAGATATAGATTTTCCCATTTTTACTGTTTTTTATTATACAGTCAATCAGATTTACAGTATTTCACCTATGCTTCAGAAAACTGTATATTAATGTTCCTTTGAAGCCTGCCATGTTTTCATTCTGTAGAAGTTTTTTTACTAATACGTCTCATCATATTTTTTTCCATGCAGACAAAGGCAAAAGTCACAACATCACCAAGAGACAAGCTTCAAAGAAAACTTTGATCTTTACTCCAAGTCTGCTAAGTTATTAAAGACTCATCTTAATTTGTCAAGTTACACTTCATCCATGAACAATGTTGTTATGAAGACATTATTCTCTTTTATACACAGAGAGAGAATAATAATAGTACGCAATGCCTACTTTGTTCTTTGTATGTCACTAACATTTGCCTCCAAACATTACATATTGCTGTGATTCCTAAAACTGGTTAGTGTGGCTTCAGGCAACTAAGCATTGTAATTGATTTATTTATTTCTAACAAGAACATAAACCATAACCTATACTGAACAATGGATGATGATCTCACTTGCTAGATTCCTAGAACTATTATTTGGAGAAGGGATAATGAAGAAAGAATAACACGACATGTTTCTTTGAATTACTGTAACTGCAAAGCGTCATGTCATTAATTGGATGGGTTTATAATTGTAGACTCAAGCTGGCAATAAAGACATCACTACTGAATAACATTAAAACACATGGTCTGGATTTTTTTCCACCAAACATTAAAGCTGTCTAGTAACATTGGTGTGGTATTGAGAAGGAAGATGATCGTCAGCTCAGATGTGGGAACTCCTGTTTGCTACGTCCCTCCTCTCCGTTGAGGACAGTTGGTTTATCTCTCCATTCCTCAGAGGTTCTCTCATCACCACAGAAACAAGATCAGCGTGGGCTTCTGTTGTTCCAGTTGCTGGATTGAAGCCAACATGTCAACTTCTGAATGGAGTGGACTGGTTTATAAGCGGCTTCCTCTTCCACTCTGGAGAGATAAAACACTCAGTTGAAATTCCAACCCTGTCTGGAAAAGTGTGGCCAAACAAAGAGTCAGACGGCCAAATTAGACATTACCACAGAAGAAAACTGATCTTCTAATTTATTTTAAACTGAAAAAGAGCCAGAGAAAGCTGCCAATGTGAGTGGAAGAGCAGGGTTGGGGATGGGGGCAGGAAGACTTGTTTCATTCCTTCCACTTTGGTCATTTTGTGTTTCAGACAGGCAAAAGAGCCCTATACTTTTTCTTTCCTGCAAAGGAAAGAAGGGAGATTTGATACATCAAAGACAGAATGATAAAGGACTGAGAAGATTTGCACCATCTTCATATTGGTAGCTTCTCATTAAAACACTGTATGAATCTTCTTCACCAGTTCTGATTTGACAGTCATCTTTTCCACATTCCTCCAGATAATGGATGCTGTTGTCTGATATAATCTGAAAAATGGATATTTTACTCAAATTCACCAGCTTTCTCCAACATGATACCCTTCCGATGTGCTGGAACTAGAACATCCAGAATTCTCAACAAGGACGACTAAGGATGTAATAGTACTAAGACATCTGCTCAAGTTCCTTGGAACTTCAGAAATTTCCTGAGTATATCCATCAACAAACAACTAGAAATTGTGTCAACTGTTTGTCATCATTTTAAGCCTTTCCACATAGTGACTGAGAGCATCATGCAGTTCTTACTGTGGTGACATGTTTTCCTTTGGAATAGAATGTATTACTGTAGTGATATGTTGTCCTGTGAAATAGGAAAATGCTGTTTCCAAGTTTACAACTAGTTAATCAAATGCATATGAACATGTGAACATTCCAGGGGCATATAGGTAGCCAATTTCTTAATGTCCTAATTAAAGATATAGATCTTCCTCCCCAGGGTGAATACACACGTTGTTGTTTTCCAGTACCAGTTAAGTCTGGGCTGGTCAAATGTCCAAAGCAAAGTTCGAAGTGCTATGACATTTCCCAGCCATGGTCCTGTGGGGGCTTAAGAATGAACAGTCAAATATTTTGAATCGATCTGTTTAAAATATAAACTTTAAATCAAGAGTGGGAGACACTATGGGTCAATATCATTTGGCCAGGTTAGTGTCCATGGAATTGCTTCGAGATGCCAGTATGTTTCTCTCCTCCTATTTTTCTCCAGGCCCATTTCTATCCAGCTCTGATATGCTCCGTTCTGTCAGTTTCATAATGCGAACTGGAGCTCCATCATCTCCTTTGTCCTACCTTCTTTGGTTGAAAACAGTGTATTTCGAAGAGCAATAAGAATGTTTTGATTCTCAACAGGGGTGCTGCAACAGGCACATTGAGTACTTGCACAGTAGATTTAGTTTCAATGCTTCATACTCTACATTTTTCCCCTACAGGGAACCTGTGAAGTGTACACCATTTCAGGCAAAGCTAGATTCCTTTGGTGAAGTAACAACAAAACCACCTCCTTAAACAAAAAAGCCACTTCAAATGCAGCCAGGTAGTTTAAGCTGCATCAATAAATCATGCTGCCAAATTGGGGGTCACAAAAGGGCCTTTGCTATTCTGGGATTCAATTGCTTACAGTTCTTTGCAGTCAAATTGCAGGTATTGATTTTGTTGGAAGAATTTATACCTGACATAAGGAGATGCTATTCTTGAAATGCTCTGCGTTTTATCACACAGCTTAGTGATCCACAGTATATGTATGTAGAAGAGAGACTGAGATGGATTATAGTACCAGTCAGAGCTTCAGCAAAAAAACAGTTTACCAAAAAAATCAGAACAGTTTATTAAAAGGCATAAGCTTTCATGACTTTTAGCTTACAGCTAATAGCAGTAGCAGTAGCACTTAAGACTTATATACTGCTTTACAGCCCTCTCTAAGCAGTTTACAGAGTCAGCATATTGCCCCCAACAATCTGGGTCCTCATTTTACCTACTTCGGAAGGATGGAAGGCTGAGTCAACCTTGAGCCTGGTGAGATTCAAACTGCCAGATTGCAGGCAGCCGGCAGGCCGCAGAAGTAGCCTGCAGGACTGCACTCTAACCATTGCGCCACTGTGGCTCTTAATACTTGATTTATATACTTGATACAGGATTTCTATTGCTTACCAAGATTAGTGCCCAGCGACCCTCTTTAAGGTGACCCTCCTCCTCCTGGGGATGGAGTAGATTGAGGTCCACCTGAAGGGGTGCGCTGAGGAATTTGCAAATTTTCTGGAAGACAAAATCGCTCAACTTTGTTCCCACTTAGATGGCAGCGTGGTTGCTGGTCCGATGGAAGCGCCTGAGGCAGGTTCTTGCCCTGTTATCTGGGAATGGTTTGACCCTGTTGCTCCCGAGGAAGTGGACAGGATCCTAGGGAGTATGCGCACAAGCACCTGTGTTTTAGACCCAT
>JANHFL010005811.1:509623-526519 GCA_032468155.1 Oxyrhabdium leporinum | reverse complement strand
AAGAAGGGCCTTCTCCGTGGTGGCTCCCTCTCTCTGGAACATCATTCCCCCAGAGATTAGAACGGCCCCCACTCTAACACTCTTCCGGAAGGCGCTGAAGACCTGATTCTGCCAGCAGGCCTGGGGAACCCAGAGTGGGATGGAGCCCATTAAATGGCTCGTGTGATCTGCTGTCATTGGGGCAGTGGGAGGGGGGAGTTGGGGGTGATTTTGTTATATTGTACTTTATTAATTTATCTGATTCTTTTTGTTAGTTTTTATTGTTTTAAATGTGGTTTTATATTCTGTAAGCCGCCTCGAGTCGCCATGGGCGAATAGGCGTCAATATAAATTCAATAAATAAATAAATAAATAATGATGGTTGTTAAGTGAATTGTATCTGATCTTACAGCCTTTTTTGCCACGGTTTTAGTAAGTTTATAGATTTTTTTTTTATGCATGCCTATGTGCTGACTTTGGGTGCCACCTCTGTGTACCCAGGGAAACTCTGTACTGTGAAAGGATTTTCCCTGTCTACTATTATTTGGGCAGGTTAATTAGTTTAATTATTGGCGGAGGAAGCAAATTAGCAATCTTTGCAACATTGTATTGACTTTGTACTATGTTGGGATTTCCACACAGGTGGAAATGGCTACATAATTTTCTCCACATAATTTTGAAAGTCCTGGAACTGTCTCACATTTTAGGAAAGCCTGTTCCTTACCACGTTGCCTATTCCCGTGAGAGTTGGGCAGGGTCCAAAGATGCAGAAGCGTTTCTGACTTTCAAGCCTGCAGTAGGGATTCTTGTTAGTCACCCGTGTGGAAATCCCAATGCCACAGGTGGTGGAGCAGGCAGACCACTCAGTGCTCCAGTCTTCACACAAATTGGGGAAAGCTATCCCAGAAAACCTTTCTGGAACAAAACCAGGAACAAAAGAAGGAAGGGTGTTTGTTAAAAATTGGCACACATGGTCAAAACAATTTCCAGAGACATAGAGTGGTTACAACTACAGCAAATTATAGAACCTACCGTTAAAAACAAGCCAAACTTCAGGGCATCAGTTTTCAAGGACTATATTTATTAACTGGTGCAATTTTATGAGGAATCAAAGTTGTGACTTCAACCTAACTTAGGAGTAGTTAAGTCAGAACATTTTTGTTTCATGATTCAGTATACCAAACTATATGAATACTGTTGAATTCTATATAACTTAAAATGCACCTTACAAATAATAATATCATCTCTAAAACTGTTGTGTAGGACCAGATGTTCATTTTTAGTGGTCCAGACATTAAACATAACATATTGCCTAACAACCATGGGGATTTCACAGGGTCTTAAAAAGGTATGGAGACTCAAATGAAGCCCATGCGACACAGAGCTCACACCTGTCTCACACCTGTAAAGTTTTCCTTTTACAAAGCATCTTTTGTATTTCAGAAGCAAGGTTGAATTTTGAATGCATGTGGCATTTTTAGCTCTGAAAAAAGTAAAGTGTTCTCTGAGTCAAGCATGACTCCTGATGACAAATTCATGCAGTTTTTATGGCATTACACAAATGATTTGTCATTGCCTTCTTCCAGAATGTTTTTTTCCCCACTTCCCAATTATGTCTATAGGTCTAACTACCCAGATGGTTCCCCATCCAAGTGCTACCAGTAACTACAGTTGACCCTGTTCACTTTCAGGCTCAATCAAGATGCTGTCATGTACCATCTAGTGTACAGTAGACTTGTGTGACATATAGTCCCGCAGATCACATGCAGCCCGCCAAGCCATCTTGTGTGGCCCACTGATTTTCTTTTTTTAAATAAAAGACATACTGCAAACTACCTCCAGTGCCCCCAGGGTTCATCGCCACTACCATTGGCACTAGCTGCCAAAGAGCTGATTGGTATGCCAGGTATTCCTTTGAGGACCACCATGCTTCTTAATTTATTAATTTAGCAATTTCCTCTCTACAGATTGCACAGTTATGGTCTAATACAGGTAGTCCTCACTTACCAACTGCAATGTGGACCAGCAACTCCATCACTAAGCAATGCAACTGTTAAGTGAAAAGTAATGTAATCACATCCGAATTATGGCAATAGTTTTGCTGCAGCCATTAAGCAAATCATTAAATCATTAAACATGACGTGTGACCGTGATTTGCAACTTCCTACTGGTTTTCGCACTATCAGAAGCTGGCGATGAAGCATGCAAATAGTGATCAGGTGTCCATGGGACGCTGCAACTCTTGTAAATATGTGTCAATTGCAAAGCACCCAATGTGTGTCAGTTGCAATCACACAATGTGGGTATACTATGACAGTTGCAAGTTCAAGGATCAGTCATAAAGCTGCTCTATCAGTGCCACTGTTAACTTTGAATGGTTACTAAACAAGACTGTTGGTAAGCAAGAACTACCTGCAGATGGATGTAATTCATCCACATCCTCAGACTTTCTTATCCCCTAATGCACGGGTGTCAAACTCACTGCGTCACTTTGCCATCACGTGAGGTTACTCCTATTCACAGAGCTGGTACCCCTGCCCTAATATCTCAGAACATTGTTCTGCTCAAAACCAATCATAGTATCTTTCTTTCTATTGACCTTGAAATGCAGAAAATACTTATGAGGTGCAGTGAGTTAGTTCAACTGATAAATGGGAGAGTACTAAAAAGACAATCAAATGCCTGGAGCTGGCTTTCATGCTGAAGGAAGGACTAGAACTCAGTTTCTAGTGCAGCACATTGACCACTACAACAAGCTGAAAGTTTAAAAAGAGCTTGCATTTTAAGCCAGACTGGCAAATAATTTCATAAAGCATATTAGAATGAAAAACAATTTATTTAGTTGATGAAAGCTGGGGAAAAAGATGGGCTCTGTCCCATCTTCAGCAACTCATGAAGGAAAAGACTGGGATACTCAGTGGCTCTCCGTTCATCTGAGTGAAGTTCCAGGCACACATGGTTCCAACCAGTCAGGTTTTATCAATAAAGACACTGAATGGGGGTGTCAGGATCTGTGGATTTTACCTGCCATGTTGTCATGCAAGATCTGTCTGGGTTCTCTGTCACAAATCCATTCTTGACAACACTTTCCTGGGATTTCCACACGCGTTGGGTATGGACAATCTGGGGTGGGGAGACGAACATCCTCACTGCAGAGGGGAACACATATAAATCCTCCTCCTGAGCAGCGGCATTGGAGCTTACAACTTGGCTGGAATACTTCTCCATCTTGATAGACCTTTCCATTCACTTCACAACTGTCTTGGTCATCTTCTTCATCTGCAGCCAACATTGGGAACCAATATTTAGAACTTGGATAGAGTTCACACCTAATATTAACACTGGACTTTATTTCACAGTCTGAAAGGGTACCTGTAGTCTTAAATAAAGAAGATTGAAATGAGATCTGATATTACTGTTTAGGTATACAAAGGATCGTCACAAAGAAGGCTATCTGTTCTCTATTATCCATGGGTGTAACATGAAATACACAGATTATCTGAGAGACTGTCTCTTGCTAGTCACATCTACCCGACCCACTAGAGCAGGGAGGCAAGGAATGTTACGGGTCTCCCATCCCCTAAGGAGATACTCCTGGTGAGACCCAGAAGAAGGACCTTCTCTGTGGTGGCTCCCTCTATCTGGAATATCATTCCCCCAGAGATTAATAATGGTCCCCACTCTAACACTCTTCCGGAAGGCGCTGAAGACCTGGTTCTGCCAACGGGCCTGGGGAACCCAGACCAGGATGAAGCCCACTAAATGGCTTGTATGATGTGTTGTAACCGGGGTGAGGACTTATATTATTATTATATTATTTTATTACTTTATTATTTCATTTACTTGTATTAGTTTTATTTTTATATGACGCTTTTATATGCCTGTAAGCTGCCTTGAGTCGCCATGTGTGAATAGGCAGCAATATAATTTTTCTAATAAATAAATAACTAAAATAATTGGTATAATTATAAATAAAGAGCCACTTTGGTCTAGTGATTAAGGCACCCGGATATAAAGAAGAAGACTTTGAGTTCTAGTCCCACTTTAGACAGGCTGAGTGACTTTTGGCCAGTCATTCTCTCTCTCTGCCCAACTCACCTCACAGAGTTGTTGTGAGGAAAATAGGAGGAGGAAGGTGTGTTGGATATATTCAACACCTTCAGTTATTTGTACAAATAATAAAGGTGGGATATAAATAAACAATAAAACAAATAAAATAAGCTACAGAAAGTAAGGTTCTAAGTGAATGTTAACAAAAGCTTTCCAAAGATGAAATAAGTTTTATAGTACAACTACCTACCCAGAAAGATGGTGCACTCCTCTTTACTGAATTTGCTGACAACTATCTATTTTCAGTAGTTTAATTTGGATTCTTGCATTATCTATGGGATGGAATTCAATGGTCTAAATGGCCCTTCCAACTCTACAGCATATATCTATAGGTAAAATACTAGATCACTGGGAAGACACTGGCAGTTTTATCATAGTAGAAGAAATCACAATGAGGCTCAGGAATAAGGGATGTAACTTAAGAGAGGAGACACCTAAGAGGAGAAGCCATAGGTGAAAAGGAAAGGTATCATAGCCATTGTAGATTGAGTCAGGCCTAGAGACTGACAGTTTAATCAGCAATTACCTGAGGTTTTGTTGTTGTTGTTGTAAAACTTATGTCATTGTTATAGGGAAGGGCAATAATAATATTTATCTTTGACTAGTAAGGACCACATCTCTGCTAGATCAAATAATTTACCTGTAAAAGAAATCTATTATCACCATATACTTTCTCTCATTTTTAATGAAGGACAAGATATGAAATATATCTGCCTAAGATTCTGATATATTATTTTTAGTGAGGACAGAAAATATTGGGTTATTTGTCTCTTATTTATTTTTAAGAAGTCTTCAATGTATCAGGACAGGACAGGACAGGACTTTCTTAGATGGAGATAGCATGAATGTCCAAGTGTTGACCATAGTTGTTCTCTTTTTCTTTCAAAAATCTCCTATGGAAAAAGAGATTTTCTCCTCGTTAGATTTTACTTTGTGGGGAATTGATGTTTGTTTACATTAATGCCAGCTGACTTGAACTCTCCAAGTGAGATAGGAAATTAAAGCATATTTGCTAAGTTTTGCTTGCATTCCTTTCAGCTACCATGGGAGCATCAGAAGCAGAACAGAAAAGAAGCTTAGTACCATAAAATCAAACCAACATTATCTGCCTACTTCCTGGACTATAATCATGATCTTTATGTATGTGATTGCAACTGTAATATTCTTTTTTCAGCAAGATCTCTATCAAATGATGGAAATATTTGACATCAAAAACATGGCTCTAATGTGCTGCTTGAATCTCAAGCATATAAAGAGCCATGGTGGTACAGTGGTTAAAATGCAGTATTGCAGGCTGATTCTTTCCATTGCCAGGAGTTCAATCCTGACCGATTTCGGGTTGACTCAGCCTTCCATCCTTTCAAGGTTGGTAAAATGGGGACCCAGATTGTTGGGGCTACTATGCTGACTCTGTAAACTGCTTAGAGAGGGCTGTTAAAGCTCTATGAAACAGTATATTAGTCTAAGTGCTATTGCTAGTGCTATAAAATGCTTAATATTTCACATATTTCCTATATTTTATTTAGACTTTACACAACAATGGTTGTGAGAACTCCAGTAAATGAAATAAATAAGATTATAAAAAATAGGCAAAGCAGCAATAAATGCTGGCAGGTTGAAGAAAGTTTCCACAAGGGCTATGAGCCTATTCTCTTCTTTCTAACTCAATACAATTTCCATTTTTTTTTCTAGTTCAGGCCCAATCCAGGCCTATGGTTTAACTGAGGTAAAAAGCAAAAAGCAAGAGTTAAAAGGCTGATTTTCCCTCATCCCATTATCTCTCTCAGTTCTCCCTGCTTTTAGTTGCTATTGACACTTTTGAAGCAGTGAACATTCATGAATAATATCCATGTCTAATTTGACCCTGAATCTGTATGGAAAGTTTGTAGATTTAGAAACTGAGCTTTTGAGGTCTTAGTAAAATGAATTACCTAATCATACTGTGTTATTCTGGCATGCATTAAAGTCAGATAACTCCATCTATTTTTAGGAAGCTGATGTTCTCCTCATACTTGGAAAAATTTCTATTAAGAATAACAAAGATTGCTCACAGTTGCAGATTCCCGCCCTTCGTGTGGGAGCATTGCTGTAGTCACAGATAAGTCCCTGGTTTTGATCACAAACAATAAGGTGGTTGCATGGCTCCCCTAGCCTCCGAGCACATATGCTGCAACAGCCACATCCATCCACAACCAAGCGAGATCCAGGTGGACAACGGGGAGGGAGCCATGGACAGTAGCATGGAGTTTGACAGTGCTGGAAGTTCGCCTGGGAGGAGAAAATGTAACATTATAACAAAATGCCCACTTCAATTTGTATCTGTTAAAACTGACATTTAAGGAATCTTCCATTAGAACATCTTCCCCCTATCAAATGAGTTCAATTCTTACATAGAGTTGGTTCTCGGTACAGGTAGTCCTTGGCTTACAACCAGAATTGAGCCTGGAATTACAATTATAAGTCATTGCAGTCATAACTTGAGGCATCATGTGAACGGATTCAAAGTTACAACCATTTTTACGATGGTCATTAAGCAAACATGGTAGTTAAGTGAATTTTTCCCCAAAGGTTTTTGGGGAAGTAAACAGATGTAAACACCTGAAACTGCCAAAAATATATGTATCACAAAGCTACATGTATGTGCAGCTGTCATAACTCTGAAAATGGGTTGTAGGTTGCTTTGGGGAGGTCCATTGTAACTCTGAATGGTCATTAAGTCAAGGACTACATGTAATACTATTTTTTTAAAAAAAGATGTGTAGATATTCCAACTTTCCATAATTTCTAAGTGTTATGAGAATATAGAAGCATAAATAGATAAAGAATTGCCTCGGCAAGATAGACATTATAGAAGTTTAATAATAAAAAAATGAAGAGAGTTATAAATGGAAGATGGTGGACCATAATAGTCCTGAGAAAGAGTGAGGGTAATTGATTGATCAGGGCCCTAACCCATTAATCTCCAGACAGTCCTTAAAATAGCCATTCTCAGGTTAAATTTTCAATTAATGTAGAAAAATAGATTCGTATGTTGTAGCAAAAGGCAAGTCTCTGACCTTTTGTCTTTCAGATGTGCTGAATTCTCAAACATCAAAATGACTCATGATTCTTGGTTTAATAATCTACTGAAGAGCAACAGGTTGAGTTTACTCTAGTCAGTTATTTAAGATTCTGATTGACCAAAACACTAATCACACTCAGTTCCCCATGAACAGAGGGAGATCCAGATTGAAGGACCTTTATCACCTCATCATGTTAAAAAAACTGAACATCTGAAGAAGCCCAATACATTTGCAAAAATTGTTTCTTTAGAGACTAATCCTAACAGCAACCAAACTCCTAGTGCAGGAAAGGCTATTACCAGTATTACGTACAACACAAACATGAAATCATAGCTATCAATTCATTATCTGGTACAGACCTTCATATATACATCAAGTTCTTCCCAAAAATCTAGGATATCATGATGTACTGATATAGTTTATGAGGCTTTCTGCAATTGACAGATGGAAATTTTGTCAATCTCTGGTTTGTCTAAGTGCTATCCAAGATTTTTGGGTATGACACCCAATGTGACAATAACCATTGGGACCACCACAGCTAGTTTATGCCATTATGTTTCAGTTTTGATTTTCAGTTCTTGATATTGTGTGATCTTCTTCAATTCTTTGTCCCCTATTCTACTATCCCCGGTATTGGGCAAATGCATAGACTATTATTATTTCAATATACAAACATGGCTCCCTCTGTCACTAGGCTGATCATAAATCCTGCAAGAAATCACTCAGTCTTAAGGAAATATCAATCTTATCACCTATCTTTCATCAAGAGGGAAATCTGCCATGATTCCAATTATCCTTGCCAGGCAAGGAGGCAGGTACTTAATACCAGAGTAGTCCAGTTATGTAACTGGGAGTGGTGCTATAGCAATTGATGGGTCAAATTTTGTCACACCTGCTGGACCAGTTGGTTCATTATCTATGTTAATCATCTAGGCCACATTTCTGATGCTGAACTAAGGCAGTAGCAATTTGATCCACAGTCAAGAGGGTTGAAGGAGATCAGATCTCCAGAGCACAGGCCTGGAATAGGGGTAAACAAATCTTGCTGTCACATTTCAGGCACAGCTATACATTTCAACTCATGAAGAAATTCAATGTTAGATCAGAAATCAGATAACTGCAGAAATTTGAAAGATTTGGATTGTTGTTATTTAGTTGCTTCCAACGTTTTATGAGTCAATGAATAATAGCGAAGCACAATTATCTATCAGTAAATCAAATCAAATATCTTTATTATGATCTTTGTCTAGGCTTTACAGTAAAAAAAAAGAGATAGTTTGATGTATTTAGGACAATAAAACCACATATATAATTAAGAGTTTTGTGCAATTGCATAACTTGATGAAGATATTTGGCCACCTGATATGTGTCAGGTTAACATCCCTTAAATATAACCACCATAAAATTGATCAGTCTGGCCTTCATATATGGAAATGGTTGGGATGATCAGAGTATGTCTTGGGGCATCATAAAAAAGGACAACATATGAAGACATATGAATTCTACCTCTCTGGATCCACAAGGGCAACGTCTCTATAAATGAAAGTCCCATTAATCTTCCTGCCAGTAGAGCTGATGGGAGGGTGTCAAAGTAGGCTCCGAAAAAAGCCCATCTATATTTTGATTAGGTTAGATTGTATACAGTGGAGAGCTTGCATCTTCATACATTTGATGATAAAAATCAGGACCATCAATGATATCATTTTAACGATCAGTGTCCCTGATTATTTTACTATTAATTTGGTCTTCTCCGGGATTAATTGGCATTAATATTCAGGAGAGAGACCAACATTGCAAAGTATTCATGGTTAGCATTCAAATGAGCTGGCTAATTTTATTAGTATAATAGACTGAGAACTGCTAGCTTAGAAATGCAAGAATGTAGTTAGATATATGCAGAAGATCTGCCTGTGCAAAAAAGAATCCATTCCCCAACCAGCTTCAGCCTAATCTATTAGATCTAGCAAGGAGAAATTGCTCTAATCTCTTGGATTTGGGAGGTTTGGGGGCTATGGTAAGAATACACTGCTTTTCTGTTACAGCATGGACATTGTTGTCCAGGTAGTCCTTAACTTACAACTGTTCATTTAATGATGGGTCAAAGTTATGACAGCCTTGGAAAAAAGTGACCGACAACCTGTACTTCCACTTATGTGTGTCACACCACCCACATGGTCACGTGATTGCAATTTAGACACTTGGCATCCAGCATGGATGTACAAGCAAGTGATCTGGATTTGCAACCTTTTCTGCCGATATTCAGCAAACACATGCCTTTGGGGAAACTGGATTTGCTTAATGACCATAGTGATCCACTTAATGTCATTAAATTCTTGTAAAATTGTTTCCAACTTGACTTACAACTCCAGTGTCCTATGACAGATATTCCAGTCCCAATTGTGGTCATACGTTGAGGACTGCCTTTGAATAGTCTCCCTGTGGAGATCAGGAAGACTTGTTTGCTGGTTTTCCACAAGCTTTTAACAACTGAGACTTTGTTGGATAATATGAGTTGTTGTTGCCATATTGTATTTTCCTTCTATTCTTCTTCTGTTGTAATTCTATTTTTGTGTAGAATTTGTACTGTGTTTTTTAATGGGAACCACTGAGAATATTTTTTTTATTACTGTGGCATAGAAATATGTATACATGTATAAATGAAGGAAGGAAGGAAGAAAGGAACAAGTAAATAAATAAATAAATGATCCTACTTCTACATATGACAGATCCAGAGGGTAAATCTTAAGCTTTTTCCTTCTGCCCTTTCAAGTCAACTAATGTTTGGTGAATGGAATGGAGTGGAGTGGAGTGGAGTGGAGTAGAGTAGAGTATAGAGTAGAGTAAAATAGAGTAAAGTAGAATAGAATAGAATAGAATAGGTTGGAAGGGACGTTGGAGGTCTTCTAGTCCAACCCCCTGCTTAGGCAGAAAACCCTATACCATTTCAGGCAAATGGTTATCCAATCTCATCTTAAAAACTTCCAGTGTTGGAGCATTTACAATTTCGGGAGGCAAGTTGTTCCATGGATTAATTGTTCTAACGCTCAGGAAATTTCTCCTTAGTTCTAGGTTGCTTCACGCCTTGATTAATTTCCATCCATTGCTTCTTGTCCTGCCTTCTATTCCCAACCTTGAGCTAACACAGCCCCTAGACAAGAAAAACTTTTTTTGTGAAAGAATGTGAATTTCTTGTAAAAACAAAACATCTTTATTTTAAGTTGTCCAATTTGTAAAAAAAATATTTATTCATGTATTTGCTTTTATATACAGATAGAAAGAAAAAAAGATACAACAATGGAAATAAAAACAGAAAAAATAGAGAAGGGACAAGCCACATAATATATATAGAAAACACTTTGACTTTAAATAATAAAATTAAATCTTGACCACACTGAGAAATTTTGATCAGGCTTCCAAAAGAACATTAATTCATAATCAGAAAGAGTGTAATTCCAGAATGGCAATGTCTTTCTTTGTAAAAGAGCAATATTTACCGTTGCTGTGCTTAAAAAACCATAGTTGCTCATATAATAGTAAGAGTCCACTTTTTTGGTATTTAATTCAGAATCATATCTCTAAATTGTATCACCCTTCCCAAACTATATTAATATATGGGTAATAAGACATAATGGGGCAATAGTTGGGCTAGTTCACATTGTATATGTTAGTTTCCACTTTATCATTTTACACTTCCAATATCTGGTAAAAGTCTATTCATGATGATCTGAAAAGGAAGACTTCCTTCATACCATATCACTGTTATCCCACCCCACATAAAACATCAGATCATATTCTGCTGAATTACATAGTCAGATATAATTTGTGTAGGTTACATGACTAACATTGAGACCATGAAGCTCTGAACCATGCCATAATTTCTTATAGGACTCATGTCAAGTTTGATTATCACATGTATGATTTGCATGTAGATGAACAATGGCTTTATTTTTGTAAACAGAAGTAGCTTTCTGTGTTAGAATTGGCTAGTGTCAAAAATACCCAGGATCATACTTCCACCTGATTATACAACCTCTTGGGTCATCTTTCTCTGAACCTATGCTGTCTTTAGTCCTTTATAGGGAAGATACAAATATAGAAAATGTATGATGTCACACAGAAGGAATATTTATTCCCTAATATTTGAGATTCAGCATGTAGAATAACAGATACAAATTACAAGAAGGCAAATCACTTGAAATGTTAGAAAAAAGCCTTAGCAGTAAGAAAGAGCTGTCCAACACTAGAACTAACGACCCGGAGAAGCAGAAGTTTCTCCTTCATTGGATGTGTTCAAACAAAGGCTGAATAAGTATCTGACATGGATGCTTTAATTTAGGTTCCAGCACTGGAGATTGAATGCTCCTCCCAGTCTGACAATCCTATATTTTCACTGCTGAGTTTGAAATTCAATTCACCTGCCTAGGTGAGCAGAAATTTGTGCGAGAACAAACCCAACCCAACGCTCTTGCTGCCTGCTCAAAGTCACTGAAAGTCAACTCACTTTCTTCTCTTCAAGGTAATAAGTTACAAAGCCTAAAATATTTTGCATATCTTGAGGCTGCCTTTGGATAATATCAGAATAAGGGGTCAGCATTTTCTGGCACAAATAAGAATGACTTAAACCTGTCTCTTTCATGGGCTGGGAAGGAGACGAAAGCAACATTATAGGAAATGGCAGAAATGGTGTAATCCAGTATGAGGAAAGCATAGCTCTGTGACTATCATTCTAATAGTTCAATAACACCTAGGGCTACTTTGCAGTAAAACCAATCCTGTCACCCTGTACAAAGAAGAAATAATGCATTTATTAAAGTTCCAAGGGAAGTAGAGAATGAAGACATTTGCTTTTCAAAATCATAATACCTGTGGGTGCCACTTGACATGTTTCTTCCTTTCTGGATGTTGTCTAACAAGCTTGCAAGGAAACATATACTTGACATTTGATAAAGGGCAACAATTAGACTTTACTTGCTAATAACCTGCTCAAGAGCAACTTGGCAACTATGCTCCACTTCCTCTTATAATGCATCTGCTTCCAAATTCCTTATTTCCTGATTCCTGCATTAACAAAAAGCCTTAGAACTGAGAAAAACTTACCCAATTTCATTCAACTAAGAATTTTGAATAACTGTGTAATGGTGAATTATTTCTTATATCAAAGCTTAGCTTGTAGTAAATGAAAGTGTTTTTTTATTTTGACTATGATAGCATAAGATTAGGGTTAGGGTTAGGGTTATCAGTTATCAGAAAACAAATAAAAGATTTCAATCACTAAGAAAGAATGGCCTTCAATATTGTTATTTGGTAAGAATATTCAATATACTGGTATTTTCAACTGTTTTACTTTTGTCCAGTATTTGCTATTCTCAGATGCTGAAAGATTGGAACACTTAGTTTTATTTCTCTGCCTAGTCTATGTAGCTTTTTGTATAGTTAGGTAGCATTGTGTAGTTAGGTAATCTTACGGACACAGACCTAAAGTCTGTGTGTTGAAAAGCAGTTTAGAGACAATCACAGTAATCTGAACTCTTTTACTAAGTCCAAAATTTGGAATTCAAGGAGCAATCCAAAACTACTGGGACATTTACCAAATGTTTGTTTTTCCATATATGTTTTGTTCATATGGGTATGTGTATGAAAAAGATTGTGTTTTAATTGTACCATGTTGTTCCTCCTGCACATTCCTGCAGGAAGCATTGTTTGAACATGACCTTTAGATATTTTATAGAGCCGAAGTTGAACAGTTGAGAAATCTGAAAAGGAATGCCAGCTAGATGGCTCTCTGCCTATGTAGTAATATCAAAAACTGTTTATGAAGGAGAAAACTATTTAATTGATTTCTACACAAGACCCTCAGCCAACGTGAGCCCATGTTATACTGGCATAATTAACAAATAATTCACAAATCTGGCTGCAAAACATGGGTCCAGTCACTGTAAAGGAATTGCTTTCTCCTATTATTTTTTTAAAATTGGACTTCCACAGTTCATTCAAAGCAACATGTTATCCTAAGTTTTGCTTACATGTGATACTTAAGCTCAGCATGCACAATGAACATTATTTATTCCTTATTGTCTAAGTTAGCATTTTCCAGTTTCCTTACCTTGGAAAGGAGACAGAGGAAGATCAAGAGAAACTGGAGTTTCATTCTGACAGTTCAGCATATCCCTCCTCAGGCTGTTTGGAGGGAGCAGTATGTCTGCAATCTTTAGAGACTGCGAATAAGCTCCTGCAAGTGTTTATACTCTTCCCTCCTCTGATGTCATTCCTAAGCTCCAGTATAAACACAAGTTGGTTTGGGCAAGAATCAAGGAGTTTCTCTCTCTCTCTCTTTCAATCTCTCCCTTTCACCCAACATTCCAGTTAATACTTCCACACACTTCAAGGTGAGAACATGCAGCCCATCAAGAAAGCAAACAATGGAGACAGTTTGTTGTATGATCACTGCAGACTTTATTGAATAAAAGCAGTAAGAAATAATACCAAATAGATAAAACGCATAGTCTAAGAATTTTTATGCTAACAGGATGTTCTGTGTACTACAACTGTAGAATGTATCATTTGTATCAGGATCATACTGTAGAAAGGATGGATACTCATGGGTGATCTCCATGTCTGGAGATGAAAAAGGTAGATAGAAGATGGAGAGACAGACAGGCAGAGATAACAGTTGCTGGATCATCACCATGTGTGCCATGCTGAAACTCACTGGAAGCATCACTGCTTGTGCAAGCCTTCTTCTTCCTTCACATTTGTAAACTGTGACCACTTACTACCCTCAACGCAACTTTATGAGCGCCTACCCTTTACACATCATCTAAATGCTGGAAGCCCCATCTTTCCAATATCCTTTGGATATCATACGTTCTAAAGCTGAAAAAACCAAGATTGCATAGGGTTCTTAATGCTAGTAATTTAAAAGTGGGTCCAGCTATACCTGTAAAGGCTTACCTTTGCAGGCCTTCTCTAAAATGAACAGAAAGTGGGGGTAGGAGAAGTAATAGGGATTGCCTTCTTCCCACTCCTTACATTCACTCTACCAGTAAAGCAGGGGTGTCAAAGTCACGTTGTCACGGCAGTGTCATGTGATGTATCAGGACTTTTCCTCTTTTGCTAAACCGAGCGTGGCCGTGGCCAGTGTGAGGCGCATCCGACCCATGGGCCGGGGGTTTGACGGCCCTACAGTAAAGGCTCAGCATTGTAATATTATTTACCTGTAATGTCTTTTTCAGAGAGCCAGTTTTCTGTAGTGATTATGGCACCAGGCTAGAAACCAGGAGACCAGAACGTTTAGTCCTGCCTTAGGTACAAAACCAGCTAGGTGACCCTGGGCAAATCACTCTCTCTCAGACCTAGGAAAGAGGCAAACCACATCTGAAATCTTGCTAAGAAAACTGTAGATACTTGTCCAGGCAGTTGCCAGGAGTCAACACTTACTTGCAGACACACACCTAAAGGGTCTTTCCATATTGAAATAGGAGACGGAAGGCCATATTTCTACTCTTGATCCCAACGGCACTTCTTTGACATCTATGCATTCAATGTGATTGCTTGCAAATAATTTTTGAGGTGCTATTTGTAAAGATAGGTTTTATGTGACCTGAATTTCTGGCTGGAGTGAAATTCCAATCTTGCAAAATCCCTACAGGTGAACAACTGCTGTTTAACACATAGGTGCCATCAATGAGAACGGAACCAAAAGTGTCACCTTCTTCCTGTTTAACACAATACATCTTACACTTCCCTCTGTGGTCTGGGTGCTCTCCAGATACCCAGACATCCACTCCAAGAATTCTTAGCCGAGGTCATGATGTTCAGGAAATCCTTCAAATTAAAATCCAAATTTCTGAAGGATGTTAATTTCAGTTTAGGAAAGACTGTCACAACAGGCTGGGCTGGGGAAAAAAGCCCATGCTTTTGATGTATCAGGCAATAATGGGAAATCATTCTCCTGGTTACTTAATACATAGAGAAAATCTGCTTTTCTCCAAATGATCTCCAATTCTGCCTGCTGGGGAGAAAAAAAAATTCTTTTGGAGGGACATGCTTCAGATTATATTAGAGGAATGTCTTGTTAGATGCTTACTTGAGAAAAAACAGAAATGTCTGTGCTTGCTAGATACAAAGAGAAAAACACTTGGTTCATCCCTTTCCCTACATACAAATAACACATGAACAACATGTTTGTAAGCACATGGCACAACATAGGAGAACAAACACATCGGGACTAGATTCAGCAGCCCACCTGCGTTTAAAAAACAAATGCCACTCTTTTGAAGACAACAAAGTCTACATTTTAGACAGAAAGGACCGCTGGATTGAAAGAGGGGTCAAAGAACAGCCCTTTTTCAACAGAGGGGGAGGGATACAACATAATCTATCTCCAATCTACAACACAGTCCTTTCAACCATTCCAAGAAGGCTCCACGCCCATTTGCACCACTCAGGTGACCCTGATGACAAAGATAAACTTCCAGGTGACCTTAACAACTCTCTAAAAGGATGTAAATGACCAGCTGTCTGCAAGGAGTATAAATCCTTCCATCCCCCCCCCCCCATCCAGTCAGAGCTGAAGAAGCTTCTTGGATGAGAAGTGAAACGTCTTCAAAGAAAAAACCAGAAAGTCCAGCTGCCTCTTGAAAAAAGCACCTTTGGGACAATCATGACCTGGATGATTGAAAATCTCCATAGAAACATGCTTGTACAGAAGTATTAAAACAGAGACAAAATATTCTGTCTCAATCATGTCATGGTGTCTCAAGTTGCAACAATTCAGTAAAAGTTATTTTTTTTTTTTGCTAGAGTCATGACATGGTCAACATACATAGGTAACCTGGTCTTTCTACTGGTTTGCAGTCTTCCTTGCTTAGTTTATCTTGTTTCACAATGCATGTTGGAAACATATTACAGTTCAGTGATCGCTGCTGATTTACTCAGAGTCTGATGTGCATAGGCTAAATCAGACTTTTAGTCTGGTGCCTTCCAGATGTATTAAACTCCTGCTCAAATCCCTTGCCAACACATTTGAAGAGCATCTGATTGGAAAAGACTGTGATAAATGTACAGGGTTACCGTCGTTATAATGATAACCAACAATAAAAAATAAACCCCAAAATTGGTCAACAGTTTGTAAGCTTCCAGACTCTCTAGAATTTTCCATCAGGCTTGAAGATAAACAAAGCAGTGAAGGGAGAGGACCTGGCCTGTATTGGGCCCTTAGCATCTGTATTTAATTGCAGTTATACATTGGAATGTGGTTACAGACATTCAAGTAAAGGCTTTGGTGATTTCCAGCTGCACCACTGTTTCTTAACTCCATCAGCTTTAGATACAATTCCATATGCAATCAAAAACTGGACTAAAATCAAAATGACAAACTAAGTCTAACATTAAATATATCATTTTACTAGACATGCAGGATTTTTTTTTAAATCAAATAACACTGGTATGTCTCTATGTGTGTGTATGTGTGTATGTGTGTGTGTATGTGAGAGAGAGACCAAGACAGAAAGAGAGGATGTGGAGGACAAAAAAAATACAAACAAAACCCCAATTGTTCCATTGAAGCTGGTATGCTTTGATTTACATCTTTATTTCTGGGCAGGGCTTTGTCTGCTGTTATTCTAAAAAATTACAGGATTCAACTCAATGCTGGAACTGTTGGAATTTTTAAGAAGCCTTCACATTAAATCTATATATTTATATTTGTATTGTTTTAATCATAAGCTGTGAACCGCCCCGAGTC
>JANHFL010005811.1:498388-509523 GCA_032468155.1 Oxyrhabdium leporinum | reverse complement strand
AGCTGTGAACCGCCCCGAGTCTTCGGAATGGGGCGGTATATAAATATAAATTATAAATAAATATAAATAAATAAATAAACTGCAAGATCTTTCTCATGTCATGTATACATTTGGCCCTTATGTTCCTCTTGTTCACCTGCACTTTTATTCTCCACAGTCTTACATTCAGAACCTTTCCAATTCTTTGCAAAGAATTCAGGCCATGGCATCTCTGATTTACCTCTCTCACCCCTAACCAAGAGCTCCACTACAACCCAACTCAACCTCCCACAGGAGGAGCTGCATAAGAGCGTAATTCAGGCCAGCATAACACACTGCAGCAACATGGAATGCCAGAAAGAGGAACTAGACCTTGCTCAACATCTTCCAACACAATGAATAGCCAAGGAACTTTGTCAAAAGGTGCATAACACACAGCCCGCTACAACACAATTAGTACAACCTATGAATAGGATAATACTCTTATACATCAAAAATATCTCAAACAACCTACAGACTATTACAACCACATGGTATTACTGTAGCATACAAACCAACTAAAGCCCTCCAAAATGTTTTAACTAAAAGACCCAGTAGCCTCATCTACAAAATATAGGGCAAGGACTATAATAGCCACTATGTAGGACAGTCAGTCAGAAGACTAGCAAAGTGCATTCCCAAAACTAGCAATCAGAAGACATGACAAAAACTTCTTACTTTCACAGCACATAGACAGGTTCAACCACGGTTCAACTGAGAAATATTAGCATATAGATCAAGCCAAATACAAAAATGCTAGGGAATTCCTGGAGGCTTAGATTCAAGCAAATCAGCCATCAATAGACAACAGAGAGATAAACCACCTTTAGACTCTATTCAAAAGATACATAAAAATTAATAAAGAAACAAAAGGATTGAACATATCCCCTCCAGTAGTTAACAAGTGGTAAGCCTGGATCAACACCTGACTAACTCAGGCAGAAAACAATACTCTAATTAAGGAACCACCAGGAACAAATAACACTATCACCACCAAAACTTGTGGGGAAGATACCATATATAAAGAAGCAGCAAGCCCACCTGCATCGATGATACCACCTAATTAGATAATGAAATGTCTGCAAACAGCCAAGTTCAGAGAACACAAGAAATTGACATTTTGTTTTCATTGTTGCTTTTTTAACTTATAATCTTCCAGGTTGACTACTCTCTTCTAAAATTAACCTAAGCCATTTCAGCCTATAGTAGAAGCATAGACCTATTAGGAATACATTGAATCTAGTGATTCTAAAGCAGAGATGTCAAACTGGCAGCCCACAGGCTGGATGTGTCATGTGCAGTTCACACTCACCCCAAATCCGTGAATGGGGAAAATGACGCAAAATGTCACATGACGGAAAAGTGACATGGCGAGTTTGACACCCGTGTTCCAAAGCGCCATGCTCTCCAAGGCTAAGCCTTCTATGATAAATATAATAGAAGGCATATTTATGCAGAATATCTATAATAAAGATAAGTCAGAACATTTATATCTGAAAGTGAACAAGTTGTAACTCAGCAGTGGCAGAAGCAATTACTTTCTTCAATATAGAGAACACCACTTTAATGTAATTTAATTTAATTAATTGCACTCATTCAAAACTGGAGAAAGTAAAACCAGATTGCTCACTAGAAGCACTAATATTAAGGCTAAAGCTAAAGCTTCATTATGTTGGACACATAATGTGGAAGCAAGAGTTTTTGGAGAAGACCTGATGGCTGTAAAAACTTAATGTACTAGAAAAAGAGGCCAGCAGAACGAAGGATAGTTATAGTTGTCACTGACGTCACAAGCACAAGTTTGCAAGAACTCAAAGAAGAATTTATTGACAGACAATCCTGGCAAACTGATGTCCATAAGGTCACAAAGAATTGGAAACCTCTGAATGACTGGTCAATAAAAATTCTCTCTCATTCTCTCTTCAAGGGAAGAGTTACTCATAAAATTTTCCTCTCTATTTCCCAAAGTTATGTTCACATCAATCCTGTGAGACAGAGTAAGCCAGGGTTGTCAAACTTGCGGCCCGCGGGCCAGATGCATCACGCACTGGCCACGCCCATGCCCGAGTTTGACAGCCCTGGAGCAAGCAGAAAGATGCTAGCTGACACTAGCCAACCAACTTTTAATGGCTAGTTGTATTGTTTGTTACTAGCAATGTGTGAAAAGCTGGCATTGTATAGAATCCCTAGGAAACTTATAGAATGTGTGATGTTTTAGCCAAATTATGAAATGTCCATGTTATTTTAATATGGCATATACTTTCCCTAAGCATTGTATAAAATACTTAGGCATTATGCAGAATGACAAGAACTATTTAGGCAAAGTATGAAAAGAGAGTCAAGAAAAGAAGTATATGAAAATGACAGAGGATAAGTACAGAACTTTCTTAGTTTAAAAAAAAAAGATAAAGACCAGCATTGACCTACTTGTTGTTTTTTGCAACAAGGAAGGCTAGAATGGCATTTTAGTCTAAGCATTTTATACTTTGCTGGTTTGTCTTTTGGCATTGCATAAAATGACTAGGAAATGTGTGAAATATTAAGCATTTCATAGTTTAATATCCCATTTTTGGCACTCTATAGATTTCTTAGGCGTTCTATAAATGCCTAATTTTCACATGTTGACAGTTAACAGGTTAAAAAAACCAGGAGGGATATATCTTTTCCTTCTTTTAGCAACAATGCAATGCAGAAGCTACTGCTTCAGAAAATATTCTGCCTAATTAAAATTGCCATACTATACATGCCTACTCAGATATAAATTTCATTCATTGTTCCAATGAAGTTTAATTCCCAAAAAAGTGTGCACAGAAACTTTTTCATACTTCCATGTTCCAGTGTTCTTCAGCTATCCTTCGGCTGAAAGAAAACTTATCAGCATGAAACTTGCTGTCCTCATTGCTGAACTCTATCGCACTCAATTTCACAATGGTGCAGTCAACTGATTCCCTCCCAGGTGAAAAAGCTTTAAGGCTGCTCTTGGATAATGCTGGAAGGGGAGGGGGGGACATATACCATATTTTAATGCTGAAACACCTAAGACAATATAGCCTTGTATCATTTATGGCTTAGGCTAGGGACTAGAGAAAGGGAAGGAACATTATAGAAAACAGAGGCTGCTAGGGTGTGTTTGTGCAAGTAGGGATATGATTACACAGAAAGAATGAAAAAAAAAGGGGGGGGCATTAACCAAAGTTAGTTAAAACTGGATGATGCAGTCTTCGAATGAGAAATTTATGTTTCTCTTCTGAAGGTCTACCCATTCTATAAGACTTTCTACTGGTTCCATTTATGCATAATTTTATATAATATAGATTCTACAAAAATCCCATAAGTCTCCGGTGCTCTAGCAATGAAATCCTAGCAGCTCTGCTTCCAGAATATGCAGAAATGGGTGTATAACAATAAGAAACTATTATGTCCTTTAGGCATTGCTCATCAGAAATCAATGAAAACCCTGTATGATACATTGGCACTGCCAAGCTGAACTCAGGAAGTCAAGAACTTACTACATTTTTCTGAAAATACCAAGCAAGAAGGCCAAAACAAGAAAATAGCCAACAGCCCATACTTAAGATTTTATTAAAATTGTTTACTAAGTGTCCCACAGAAGGTTTTGCTCCTGCCTGCATCAGATTTCACAGTATCTCTCTCCAGGGAAAACAGTATGGGAACCAGGCAGTGTCTCTACCAGAGAGATTCCACTGCCACTCTCCAGGCAGGAGTCAGTAATGCTGGATTATTGCATGATCTCTTCCTGATCTCAGGTGTCAAAGATAAAGACAAGGTCTTTGAACAATTCTATGAGCAGTTACAAAACAAATACTTCCAAACAAAGTATGCAACAAAGGGTGTATCAATATGAAGGGCCACATGTTCCACTGTGAATACTGAAAGTCATGACCTTAAAAAATACTGGGTCATCCGTAGATTCTAAGTCATTCAGGTCATGGTTGTCCCAAAGGTGCTTTTTCAGGAGGCAACTGGACTTGTTTTTTCTTCTGAAGACATTTCGCTTCTCATCCAAGAAGTTTCTTCAGCTCTGACAGGAATGGAAGGATTTATATTCCTTGCAGAAAGCTGGTAATTTGTATCCTTTTAGAGGGTCATTGAAGCACTTGGAGGTTTATCTGTGTCCTCAGGGTCACCTGAGTGGTGCTCCTGGTTCCTGTAGTCTACACTTCTTCCCCTGGAAATCCATTCCCACTCCCACACCATTCAAAGGGTGTTCATCCCAAATTGCATAGCTAAAAGTCTGTAAAAAGGCTCAGTCATCCAGATCATGGTTGTCCCAAATCCTGTCAGAGCTTCTTGGGTGAGAAGTGAAGCATCTTCAAAAGAAAAAACAAGAAAGTCCTGTTGCCTCCTGAAAAGCACTTTTGGGACTACTGGGTCATCATTAAATAGCAAAAGCCAGCTCAACACCACTAAGTAATAAAGCACTTTTTTAGTTCCATTGATTAGAGGGAACATGAAAATATATGTAAAAAAAGAGCAGGGCCTCAATTGCATGGATCCAGCTGCCATCTTGACTTTTTTTTACTTCCTTTACATCCTGTGTCTTATCTTTTGGTATATTGCTGTGTTTGTTTCTTTGCTTACTTGTTTACTTAAAGGCCATCCTAAGCAACTGACGCTATGCTACATATAATTCTGTACTATGTAATTTGGATTGGAAACATCAGGTTCAAACCAAATTAAAATTATTGTTCATTGCAATTACATAAAATCCATGGTCAGGATCAAAACTGTTAAAGCCCACCTATCACATGGAGGGATAGTCTCATCATTTCACACCATGTTTTTTTCATGATGCTTTTCTGTTCTCTCTCTCCTAGAAACAAGCCAGCTCCCTTATAGATGTACTCTGAACAGACTGCCTGTAATTAGGAGAAATCAGTTCACATTGCCTGAAAATGAGAGCCGAAAGACAAAGTTATTCATCCCCTCTTCCTAACCCAGTCACCATGAGACTTTTGTAAAAGAGAGTACATTATAATTCTTCATCACACAATATGCCCAAAATGTGTTCTATATTTTGCATAGAACTTCATTATCTGCTTAATTAAATCATGATGTTAGTTACAATTTTTCCATGGTGTGCAACACTTGGATTGTCTCCCTGTGGCCAGTTGTGTAAGAGAAGAGTTGACATAAGGACAGAATAAAATTCCTTTGCATTAAGAATTGGCAAGAGGGGGGTTGTTACTATAGAAAGTGGAAAATTAAAGCAGTGGGTACAAGTTTGGTGTAGTAACTATGTTTAGAAATCCACCCCTTTGGATAAAAATACTGTTTCTCTTTCAAAGAAGATTTTCAACAGAATTACTAATATTTGCCAGATGAAAATCTACATTCTATGTTAAGCAAGGGAATATTTACTGAATTTATTGAGAATGGATTAAAAACTTCTTCAAAATGGAGAAGTTTTCAGATATTGCTTTCAAGCATTATAAATCCCGATTTTCAAATACTTTAGATATGTTACCAAAGTTGTTAGCTCTGACACTAAACTAATATTCCAGTCACATTTGATATGAAAATGTTTGCAGTAACTTCATATGAAGTAACTGAAAGCTGATCCACATATATAAACAGGTTAGCCAGCAAAATCCAAAAATTACTGATTGTACATTCTCAGATATGGAGTAAGATTTTTATTTTTAATTCTTCTGTTAAATTCTCAGAAGGTTCAGACTTGGCTGACTTTGTCTGGTCTGGAAAGCTAAGCAGGCTCAAACCTGGTTATTATTTGGATAATAATATTAAATTATCCAATTAATATTAAATTTTAAAACCCAGGCAAGGCAGGGTTTTAGTCAAAACTTTAAAAAATATCCCATAGGAAGTTAACAACAAATCATTTTAACAGCAGCAGGAGCAGCAACAACACTGCTGCCAAGAAACCTATATGGATGTGTCCTTTAAAAATAAACCCTCTTACAAGTAAGACTCAACTCTTGGTTATTTAGTGAATATATTTATTTAGTTTTTGTGGTACTAGTATGGAAGTGGTTTGCCACTGCCTTCATTTGGGACATTTCCTTCAACTTCTCAAATGAGCCAACAGCCTCACATGGCATAAATTGCCTAGAATCAAGAAACAAATAAATGAATAAATGTTACTTACTAATACATCCATCAAGTATCAGGATTAAATATCAAGCAGCCCAAACTTGAAAAAGTGGGGCTTTTCAAAGTGTTACTCTGGCTATTGCAAAACATGAAGATTTATAAGTTTTGTTCTGTAAATATTTTGTCTCTTTTCATTTAAAAAAAAAAACCTCTCTGGGATATAATGAGGATTTCAACTGTTAAATTTGCTTTGATCAGAAAAGTGTGTCTCAGTCAGCCTTTTCCCATTGGCAAAATCTTTTCCTCTTTTCCTTCTTAGCAAACATGGTGTGATAGCACAGCCCTTGTGCACATCAAAAGGATGAGAGCTTATTTTCCTACTACCCTCTTTTCAAAAGTTATCAGACAGCACCAACTTATAAGGTTCCTATCTTCTAACTCAGGCAACCTTTCTAATTAACTCCACCCATTTTTCAGCCTTAATGCAGCATTATCATCACTGCTGTTAGATAAGATAGGTTTGGAAATAATGACTGTCCAAAGTAACCTGTAACAATCACATGTTATTTATTTATTTAGCATATGGCAAAAACATTAAAAAGCTCAATCACATGTGAATAAAAAAAATGCAATAATTTAAAAAACTACGTGGATAGCTTCTCCCATGCACAAATCATATATTCTGCCACTAAGCTATAGTTCTTACACAGCTTTAAACTTTAAGTGATTCATTCTGTATTTTCCAGAATAATCTTAGATAGCTTTCCCTAAACACAAGTATATTCTAGATTTGTGAGTTCCAACTTCCAGAATTCTTGATACAACCATTCTAGGTGCTGAAATCCACATACCTGGGCAATACCAATGCAGAAGACCACCTCCTAAATGATTTCAGCACAACTGTATTGAAGTGTATTATGCGCAGGAGTATACTTTTTATTTATGTACTAGCAAACAGTGGACCAAACTGGTAACTTACATTATACTCCATCTAGTGGATATACTGCAAAAATTCTTCATAAGAAAAGAAAAGTACATAATTGCTCAGCTTGTATATTGAATTATAAACCAAAGAGGAAATGAGGATATAAATCAGGAAATAGATAGGTTTTGTAATATCAGACACAAACACCAAACAGGTTTTTTTACATGTGTAACTTTTTGCAGTAAGCTGCTTTTTTGTGAAAAGAAGGCACAAGTCTAAGGGCATGTGAGAAAGATTTTGAGAAACAGGCGAAGAGATATTCCTAGGGGCAGGCAGATAAGAGACACCAAAACTCACAGATGCATAATGGGTGGAGAAAGAAGCTCAAGCAGTAAAGGAAACGGTGGGAGATTTGTACTTTCAGACTTACAAGAGTCTGTTAATGTAATTTATAATAAAGTAGAATAAACTCAATCTGGTTTTGCTTCCTATCTGTTCTACCTGGGAAAGCTGTTATCAATCTTGCAAATCTCATACTCTTTCACAAAGAAGAATTTCAAGGAATTCTGTTTTCTGCCAAACATCTGGCTGCAGCATTGTTGCAATACCAGCAACGAGTGGATGAACCAATTACCAATTTGCAGAATTCCATGATACAACTAATGCACAACCTGTGGCAGCAGAACTAATTGAGGTTAAACCAACAATCTTGCATTCCTATGGGAGCTTGCCAGAGAAGCTGACATAGAGGTCAGCCACTGGATCTGGGAAACAAGGAAGGCAACTTCTAAATAATTATTCTCTATATTCCAGGGCACACATGGCACTCAGCGCATTATATCTCTGCTCAAAAGCTGTCAACTCCAAACAGCTGCTCACAACTAAGCCTTGTTAGTTAGATTTGTTGAAAAGGAAAGGGGTAAGATTACAGAATCTGGAAAACGGAATAGGTAGATTTGTGGTCTCCACTTATCAGTAAGTATGTTAAGGAGGAGCTTCCCTGATCCCTTTAATCCTCTGTCAAAATGTCTCTTCACATGAAAGCTATAGCTACCATCTACATGATAAGGGATGCCTAAAAGTAATCCTCAATTTATAACTCGTTGGTTAATCACCATTCAATGTTATGATGGAAATCAAAAAAACTACAGTACTTACAACCTCTCCTCACAGTTACAACTGCCACATGCTCATATCAAGGTGACAGCAGTGATTGCAATTCAAACTTTGCCAATTTTTAACATGCATTGCATGCACAATGCATGTAAAAAAAAGGAGGTGGGGTTTTGACCACTCAATCATACTGAATTTTTTGGCACTCCCCACCCAAACGTCCCTCATTTTATCCTTATTTCAAAGTCTGGACCTGGATCTTGTCTCTATCTTTCCTTCTATTTTTTTTTAAATCTCTTTCACAGATAATAAATACAGATTCTTTAATAAGAACAATTTGATCTCGTAATCATTTTGTTCAGTTGGAGCAAAAAACATGTTTTTGATATGCTCTCCTTCATTTCAAAGATGTCCTGTGGGATAAATTCTTCACTCTTCTGGAATTTCACATCTGATTTGACCAAAGTAAAAAAGAAGAAAGAAGTGTTTGTTGTGTATTTTGAGATCTCTTTATTCTTTTACATAGGAAGTCAGCCTACAGCAGGCGACAGAGTTGTGCTTTGCAAGCTGGCAGATAATTTTCTACTCTAAGAAATGGGTATTTTACAACTGGCAGCCATTTTGTGAATGCAAGGCTTTCATAGTTATCATTTGTGAATGCACGCATCACCTGCTGTCTTAACCTCAAAATGTTCCCCCAGCTAAAAATGGCTGCTTCCTTCTGCTCTAGGTCTCAGGCATCGGCTTTCCCATCAACTGCCTCTCAGAGCCTTTTGATAGGAGTTTCAAGACTATCTTTAACGTCTTCTTTGTTCTGACTTTAGAGAGATCAGATTGGCCAAATGCTGCCACTTTCCCACAATTTATATCCTGTAAACCAAGGGGCTTAGTTTTTTTATCCTCCTGAGCCAATAAAATCAATAAAAATGCAGCTTCAACTGTATGTGTAAGAGAGAGACCGTGAATGTGCCTGTATTATATGTGTGTGATTCAGCCGAGGAAAATAAAATTTGGGTCTAGTCTGGTTATGAAAGCAACGATGTCGCCTAAAAGCTATGTAAGACCAAAAAACATCCTGTATCTGGAGGCATAGGGGGATGGGAGGAGCCGGATGGATTCTAAATCAGTGGGAATCATTGGGAAACATAATTGCTCTGGCTCCAGCCGTGATCTATCTGAGCAATATAAAGAGGCTGAGAATGTAGGGAATGCACAGTAATTTATAAAAGGTGTTTGGCTTCAATGTTAAAACAAGTTGCTTTTGGGTGAGCAGATGACAGTTTCTCTGCTCTTGAAACAATACTGAGATGATGTTCCATGATTCTCATATTTATACATATTACCGTATTCTCTGATAATGGGTGATGTTTCCTAGCATACGAGTGCATGGAAACACTTGGTATTGATGGAAATCTATTCTGCACCTAATCAGATGTAATCCTATGTAATCAGGGCTTTACATAGCTATTGATGTATTCATTCCAGATCTAATCTGGAGGGGTCCCTATCACAATTCCTTCCACATTGACAGGAAAGCTATCCTTGACCAAGACTATGTTTGAGTCACAGTGATCTACAACCTACTAATCAGATTTAAACAAATAAGTCTAACAAGAAAAAAAAGAACACCCCATGAGCAAAACAATGCCAGTCATTCAGTTATCCACAACACGGGTATCCACCAGAGGAGGGGTGTTCGTGTGTGTCCAAGAAAGAAGATGGAGCTGAGGCTACCCCTCTTTTACGTATGTTGCATGTTTTTGATTCAAAGGTAAGGTGCTTCAGAGCATTTAAGAATGCTCACTTTGCAACACCTTTAACCAAATGAATCTCTTCCAGACGCACACCTATCCCAGGATTGTGCTGTTGATGCAGGGGGTAACTGTGATTCAGAAAAGATGTAGAAATTTTAATAGAATAAGAGTTAGAAGGGACCTTGGAGTCATCTAGTCTCAACCCCCTGCACAAGCAGGGAGACCCTATATCATTCTGGACAAATGGTTGTCCAATCTTAAAAGCCTTCAGTGATGGAGCACCCACAACTTCTGAAGGCAAGCTGTTCCACTGGTTGATTGTTCTCAATGTCAGGAAATTTCTCTTCTAGTTCAGGGGGGTCAAACTGGCAGCTTGTAGGCCAGATGCATCATGTGCAGGCCACCCCCATCCCAGCTCTGCGAAGGGAAAAATGTCGCGAAACATCACGTGATGCCACAAGTTTGAAACCCATGTTCTAGTTGGTTCTCTCCTTGATTAGTTTCTATCCATTGCTTCTTGTCCTGCCTGTTGGTAAGTTTGACCCCCTCTTCTTTGTGGCAGATTCTCAAATATTGGAACACTGCTATCATGTTATCTGGTCTTCCTTTCCACTAACTAGACATACCCTATTACTGCAACTGTTCTTTGTGTGTTTTAGCCTCCTTAATCAACTTTGTTGCTTTTCTCTGCACTCTTTTTTATATTGTGGTCATCAAAACTGGATGCAATATTCCAAGCGTGGTCTTACCAAGACATTATAAAATGGTAGTAACAGTTCACATCATCTTGATTCTATCCCTCTGTTAATGCAGACTAGGACTGTATTGACTTTTTTGGTTGCAACATACTTCTGGCTCATATTTAAGTGATTGTCCACTAAGACTCTAAGATCCCTTTTGCAGTTACTGAAAATTGAACCAAGTTCCATCTGGTCTGTACCTGTACATTTGATTTTTCTTGCCTAACTGTAAAACTTTACTTTTCTCATCACTGAATTTCATTTTGTTAGATAGGGCTCAGTGTTCAAGTGTGTTGAGATCCTTCTGGATCTTGAGCCTATCTTCTGGGATGTTGGCTAGTCCTGCCAGCTTGGTGTTCTCTGCAAATTTGTTTATTTATTTTATTAAATTTATATTGCCACCTATTCATCCATGGCAACTGAAGGAGGCTTACAGAATATAAAACCATAAAACCATAAAAACTAACAAAAAGAATCAAATAAATTAATAAAATACAATATAACAAAATC